>CAEGAF010154442.1:0-23540 GCA_903067075.1 Micropoecilia bifurca
TGGAATGGGGCGGCCGGACTTTAAAAACCCGTCTCCGTTCGCGCACAGCATGTTTGTGGAGAACGTGATGCTAGATGGCCTGCAGACGACCTGATTATTAGGTGGGTAGGTAGAAACATAGATATCGTCTATGAGTAGACAGGTCAGTCAAACTTTATTAACAAACCAGTTTTTTGACAACTATCCCAGCATGCACTGTGTGCTTCTTCTACGGGGAAAATGAAGTTGGCAGCTGCTTACAGTAGTTGCTAAATCAGTTGTTGCTCAATATTGGTCCATATATAAGGCGCACCGGGTTATAAGGCGCACTGTCGGCTTTTGAGGAAATGTAAGGTTTTTAGGTGCGCCTTATAGTGCAGAAAATACAGTAAATTTTTTGAAATTAAAGGCTGAACTTATTTTTTGAACGGTGCTACTGCATTTGAAGTTGAATATATTTTAAGGCTATGTACGCAGCACACACGTCTCTGAGAGATCAAACTATCAAGGAGCTTTCATTCATTATTCATTTTTGCTTCCTGTTTACCCATTTTGCAAATGAGATAACTCTGTGTTTGCCAAGATGTAAAGATGGGAAGAAGCGTAATCCAATAAAAAATGTCCCAAAAGCCCTCCTGGTACTCAGTGGTGACTGTGCCATGTCCTGGCTTTACCTCTACCTTCATTATGTGTGTGTTTTCAAGTCTTTGTTTAATCAGTCAACCCCCATGTCGTTTCTTGCTTCAACAGAAGAAAGACGTGCGCATGCTGCGGTTGATCCAGGAAGTCAACACCACCACGCGCTCCTGTGCATTATGGGACTTGGAGGAGGAGACAGACTACATTGTGCACGTCCAGTCCGTCAGCATGTCCGGGACGAGCCCGCTGAGCGAACCGCTGCGCTTCCGAACCCCAAAGGAGGCCGAGACGCAGGCCTCTAAGAGTAAATAGCCACATGCAAATGCACTCACTCATTCAGTCATTTACACCTACAAGGATGGACAGGAGCTCTTCTGCTCCTTTTTTTAGGGCATAAGTATGAAAAGAACCTGGCCTTTTGACAATACAGTGACAGATTTAGCCTAAAAATCCAAACGAAATCAATAGACACACAAAGCATGAAATGAAATTTCACAACAGACCGCTCCATCTCTCCCCTACCGACTACAGCTAAGGAGCAAAACGCCCGACAGGGGAAGCATACTTCACTGTTTATTGATGTTTTTCCGCTAGAGCCACTCTGTATGCGCCCTGCACAGCACCACTGTAAACCAAAATGAGGAAAGGCATTCATCAGACAGACGGAGGAGGTAGTAAGGAAGCTGTAAGGGGTGGAGAATCAATGTGCTTTTGGCTGAGCCATTGCTCCATCTATTCCCCCTCTCATTTACACTCCTCTCTCACATGAGGAGGAGCTGGACTGCTTGCAGCCAGAGGGAGTCTGAACTTCTCGCTGTGGCTGTAAGTGGGCTGCCAGGAAACATGTAGAACATAAAAACAATCAGCGCTAATCACTGAAGAGATGCGCCGGCGACCACCAAGACCCAATTAATACTGAATACGTTGTCTGAGTGTTATTTATGCAGCAGGGAAGAATTTAGTGAGATCAATCACCGCGCAGAACACAAGCAAACTCTTTTTAATTGGATCTTCTTTTACAATTTTGTGTAATTACACGTTGTTGCTTTTGTCACTCCAAACACTAAATAGTTCACATAAATGGACAGAAATTGTTTTTCTGTTTGTTTGTTTTTAGCGCGCACACAAAAACACTTTTAACGCGGATGATAATTCATTTTTGCAGTATAATAAAAGAAAGAAAACAAAGAAATATGAATTTATTTTCTAGAAAAATGGAAAACATGCTTTCAGGACTAAGTTAAATTTTCACCTCTCCAGGTTATCGCTGCTTGCAGTTTAAAACAAATGAAGTGTTTCGACGCGCACGCCAAGCCCCTGTTAACTGGGAAATGAAAAAGATTTCCACTTCCGCACCTTTTCCTATCATCAAAGATTAAACATCCGCAGAGATCACCTCTTCACGGTTTGGCACAGTACCAGTCGTCCTCTTTTTTCTCTTTTTTTTCGTTTGCGGTGCTTTCTCAAGGATGTCTGTTTAATTAACTCGACTGGGTTAGAACAGAGGAGCATTTTGCTGTGGCAGAGGAGCAGCTTTTCTCTGAGTAAACATCTTGTAATTCAATTCACAGGAAATTCTTGTTACAGTGGCATTCAAAGTGATGCTTGCTTTACAAATCACACTGATCAAACTCAACTCAGTTCCAGCACAAATGTGGACAGGAGAAGAAATGCTTAAATGCAAAAACTCAAAATAAAAAGCAGTTTAAAGACTGTCAAGGTTTCTAGATTTATAGTAAATATAAGAAGTTTACGCTCCCTTCTTAAGATGACAGATATTTGGGGGGGAAAACTTAAGCTGTTATAAATTATTTCAAAACATTTCCTATTCTTTGATGCCATTTGCCCACTCTGGCTTCTATCAGATTTTGAACACGTTTCTCGTCAGCGACCTTCATAAGATTTAGCTCTGAACTTTGACCTGGCTATTGAAAACCTCTTGAGTATCCACTCTTTTGTTCATTCTGACACGTTTTGTAACTGTGTCCAAACGTTTAAGTTTGGTTTGTTGAGACAGTAGCACATTGTTCCACAAGGTTCGAAAGACTTCGGTCGGATCTGGAGGGTTTTTTTGTGGGGAAGAACAGACTTCAGTCGTCCTTAGGCCAGACTTACGTAAGACACATGGGACTCTGGGTACACGGTGAACACAACCAGTACCAACCAGAACCTCTGTAGCTTTTGATCTCATTGACAGGATCCACCAATAACTTCAGCCTCACTTTTTCACCAGAATATAGAGAAATATCCAGTTTCGGTAAAGCCGAAATTGTCTGATATTCTCTCTAATTATTTGTTGTGCCATGTTTGTGGATTTTTAATGCTCATCTCCTCACTAATAACACATATTAAATATTGTATAATTATATATTACGTAAATATTTGTTTTTAATTGAAAATACTTGATATGCCACATTAAAGTAGGAAAAGTCTGATTTTTATTTTAAATTACAAAAACCTGGAAAGACACACATTATAAAATAAAAACTGTAGCACTAGTAAGTCTCAGAACAACCTTATGTTGTTTCTTTTACATATGCAACATCTTTTGCAATATTTCTATAGATCATCACTCAGAGATATGATTAATACTGGACCAGATTTGAGAACATGAACAGCAAATAGTGCTGTAAATCTGACATGAACAGAGGAGTTTGTTAGCAGACAGTGGTGCAATCTACAGAATGGGAGCAGATCTCAGTGCAGCTGTTGTCTAGACATGCTGGGCCATCATCCTGAGGAATGAAGCGAGGTTTTCACGGTTTTCTTTCAACTGCTCTGCCTTACTGTTCTCCCATATCACACTGATCTCTGAGAATAAAGAGCAAAGGATGAGCCTGAAATGCCAGATTACTGACCCTTTTTTTCATCATGGGATTGAGATACACGAGATCAAAAGAGCAAAAAAACTGGGATGAAAAGAAGCCAACATAACATGTACTCAGTGCAAAAAGATGTGGCAATGAGTTAAGAGAAAGACAGGAATGTTGCTCGAACCAGATGCCACATGTGGAAAATGCACAGACTGCAAACAGGGCTGATTGGTCTCTTTGGATCTAATAAATGTGAAGCTTCTTTCTGAGGTACTGCGTTAAGAAAATACAAAACATGATGGAGCAGAGCTTTTCCGTTGCCACGAAGGACTTCCATCATTTTGTTACGGCTTGAAGACTTTGCCTTCATAAATGTTTTCAGATGTTTTCCCATTAAACGTCTCTCAGCTCATCTGCATTAGAGACGAATTAGCAAAATTGCCAACACACAAGAAAAAGAGAAACCACTCAGGGATTTAAGCTTAAATTCAGCTTTACATATGATTTCTTTTTATCATGAAAACAAGAAGGTAAGAATTTACTCATTTACTCATCTGTGTATTTTATTAAGATTTTAATTGAAAGACGGCTATATCTCTTCCTTCCTTCTCTGCACATCTAGAAACATAAAGGCTAAATTGGTTGAATAAATAACTGACTAATACACCACACAAATATTCTCCAAAGCAAAGTCAGGAAAGTCGAAGTGATTATATGTTTTCTTGTGATTATTTTTGGTTCACTTTCAAGTATTAACCGGTTTCATTTTCTTCTACAAGTAGGATCACCATAAGGGGTGAAAAACATCTGCTGTGACCTTCAAACAAATAATTGTTTACAAAAATGTTAGCCATTTCTTTAAAAGGATATTGATTGCCTTTCAAGATATGTACCAATATATGAAAAAAAAAAAAGCCCCAGCAGCAAACAGGCTTCTGTCAGGTGTTCCAGGCACCAGTCAGTCCAGTTTGGTCGGCCAGCTGAGAGCTTGAGGGGCCCCAGGCTGCTGTGCTATGATTTTTTTTTATTATTTTTTTAAAGAGACCAATCGATTGGTAGAATTGCTTGTTGCTAAAAGCCACTGGAGCGTGGGGATCCTTCACACAGGGCGCACCAAATGTCACCCGCTGCTGTTGTATAAAAGGATGGAAAGCTCTGCGTGTCGCAGTAAACCTCAGGTCACACAACAGTGCATGGAAAAAAGGCTTTTGTCACCGAGTTTGTGTGTAAATCAGTAGAAAATCCTCACAGTTTTAAGCCTGTGCTATATTCCGCTGCCATTAAGGAAGAGAACAGAAGACGAATTACTGAACGCAAGAAACAGTTTTTGGAAAAAGTCAACTACAAAATCTGTATTTAAAAAAAAAATCTAATTTTCTAACATATTTCGCAAGAAGTGTTCAAAAAGCCTTCTTGAGTACAAATACAGGTCTTGAACAGGAGCTGTCTGGAAAAAGTCTGTCAGTGTAACCCCAATTGGATTAAATGACAGTCGAGCAGCTCAGTGTCGGCGGCAGCGGCTCTACAGCAGTGGGCTGTGACACTTTATGAAGCTGCGAAGAGAGAAAACTCTTGGAAAAATCCCTGCAGAGAACAGACAAGAAATACCACTCTGAATAGTTTATGAGGAGCTAGCAGGCTCAATGAGAGTGACGAAAGCATCTCTGTACTAATAGGCTAAAGAACATAAATCTTAGAGTTTTGCTTGTCTATATCACTCCTCTGTATATTGTAGAATAATGTGAACTGAAATATTATTGGTTTTCATTGATGTTCTGAAGTTTTAAATGTGCCAAAATACCTGAAATATGATTAAAACATCCAACTTAAAATGTTATCAGATCTGTACTTTTGTTTCACCATTTTAAAAAAAGGTCCAAATAATGATACTACAGCCATGGTTTTCAAGAAAAAAAAACATGAAATGACAAAGTTGCCATGAATTATATTAGTAGAAAATTTCTAAACTTTTTCCCAACAAAGAACAGCGGTCAACATAAAGCAAGGCATTCACATTCTCTTGATTACACTGACAAAACCTGCCTGGTTTTACTCTCGCATTATTTCAATTTTCTTTTTTACTTCAGAAATCTTAGCATTTTTTTTCTCGCATCATTCTAAGTGATATAAATTGAGTGAAATTTATTGCAACCAACATCCATAATATCACAATTATCTATATTATTAAACAAATTCACAAACACCCATGATTATTCTGAACTCTCCCTTTCATTACTCAACTAATTTAATAAGCCTTGACTTATTGAAGTACATAATAGGCAGACATAACAATGGTGGTGCGTCAAGATGTATAGAAAATTCATTATAGTAAGGGAAATATTAATTAATATGTCAATAATAAAAGAAGGCTTAGAGTTGCTTTTGTTCTAGACCCAAATAAGATGACCTTGGCTCTCTTAATGAATAGAGAACCTAAAGCAAATCTTCAACGTTATTAAAATGATTAATGAGAAATCCCCGTTTGTTACTGTAGGAAATCAATTTTAGTTTTTATAGCCAACGGCCTTCTCGCTCTTGACCTTTCCAGACGAAGTGACCATGGAGGAGGTGGGTCAGGCGACCCAGCTGAGGGCTGGAGAGCTCATCATCATTGTGGTCGTACTCATCATGTGGGCAGGTGAGAACAAGGCTTGTTTCATAACCCAAATCAACCATCACCGCTTCCTAAAAAAAATTATTTTAAAAAAATGGAACAACAGAAGCTCTACTTGTTTTCTCCCTTCAGGTGTGATTGCCCTCTTCTGTCGTCAATATGACATAATCAAAGACAACGAGCCCAACAACAACAAGGACAAAGCCAAAAACTCCTCGGAGTGCAGTACTCCTGAGCACCCGACGGGGGGGCTGCTGCGCAGTAAGGTATAACCCACTCCTCTGCTCCTCCTCCTCTCCCTGGGCGTCTCCCCCCCCTCGCCCCCCTCAGCGACGCTGGCCAGGTGATTGGTCCCGGCCACTTCTCCACTTACTTTCCACCGACACGTCATTAGCTTCTCATTCGGTGTCATCTGAGCATCAGCGCATCGCTGCTCAAACACGGTGACGTCATGTGCATGTCCGCAGCATTCTGCTTCAACGGGCCGCGGGTCGTGATGTCTAAATACCGTAACAAAGTGTTGAGTCATGCATCATTTCCAAAAAAGTCAGACTTTCTCGTAATATTTTTCGTGCAGAAGCAACCAAAGAAAGAGCTGAAATATCCTGCTGATGAATGACTTTAAAACTTTAACATTGATCAACTGTGCTTAGATACATTCGAGTAAGAAATGACTTTCATGAAGGAGAGTCCAAAACCTCAGTGGTCTGATCAACCAATCAGAAAAAGGCCATATTGTGCCACACAGCCAATAGTAAGGATGGATTTTACATTATTATTTTATTGGTCAGAGTACAGAAAAACCAAGAAGGTAAAGGATTTATCCTGGAAGGTAAAACTAACTAGAACTGTTCTCACATAACGGCTTCAAAAATATATTCCAATTCCATAAAATTGCATTCTCAAGAGACTAAGACATTAAACAATACAAGTGAAATGGTTTTTAAAATCTACACAATTTATGAATGAAACAAAACAGAATCATTCATACAAGAGACACTTTTACCTTTTGCATCTAAGCAGAGAATGGCATAAAAATAAAAATCTCAGATCTATTTTAGTCACTAAAAACGGTTGTGAGAAAGTCTGGCTTCTTGAAAGCAAAACATGCAGATTTTAGCTGCGACATTAAACCTTTGCACTGTCCTGCTTGGAACACCGCAGAGCCCCATATCACACTCATTTGAGCAGAAAACTACTGATCCAAGCAAATTCTCCGAGGCATTCTCATGCTCATTAAAGTTTGCTAGTCTTCTTTTTTTTTTACAGAGGAGTCTTCACGTTTCTTTTTTCCCCCCCTCCAACAGTTCCCCAAGAACAACAACAACAACAACAGGTTGCCATCTGTCAACATCATTGAGGTCTGACTGCCGTTAAGTCTTTTCTTTACTCAGAAGACTTCATGCAAACAACGAGCCCCTTCCAGGTCCGTCAGCTGTCAGGATGACGCTGGGACAGAGGGACTCTAGGCGTCCAGGCGCCGCTTTGTCTTCTTCAACACCGGTTCTGGTGTGGAGCTGAAGCTGCAGGGACTCCAGGGGGGACGTGGCGGAATGAGGCCGAGCTCGGCCTCGTTTTCCAGGAGAGCAGAAAGACTGCAGGAAGAGTTCAGCAGCGGATCTGTGCTCGGTGACAGTACATTGGGGTCACGGTTATTAGTGTTGTTGGAGAGACTGCAGACGAACTGACCCCAGGGACCAAGGCTGAGCCAGAAACCGTTACAGGAAGAATTTGTACTTAACTTTTTCTGGGTGGTACTTTAAGCTTCTTTTAACGCTTATTTCCTCATGGGTTTACCCCGTGCGTTTGATGTTTTGGTATCTGTTTGGGCCTTTTTTTCAGTGAATCTCCAAGTGCAGAGACTCTTTGCTGTTCTGGTACATTTGTATTCCCCCCTCAGGGAATCCAGACTCCACCCAGGTAACAAAAAGAGCCATTTTCACGACAGGCTGCAATGTCAATAGAGCAACTTTAGAGGGATCAGTCGGCTAAAATCACTCAGTCATTAACTCGTATATATGACATAGTTCTTCAAGTCTGGCCTGTAATTCCTCTCGTCTTTTTTTATTATAGACTTCTAAAATGTAACATTCCTCTCCCTGAACGAGCCCTTTAGTACCTCCTGGTGTCTTTCTTTTCGAGCGTGATGGATTTCACGACATTTTTGTGAGCAGCAGAACTCTCCTAATGGAGTTCATTCATCTAATTAATTAACTGCGAATGGGGCTGGACTCAGCGGACGTCTGAGGAGAAGAGATCCCTTCAATCAGCAATAACAGCCCCTCAGAGGAAACGACGGAAGTCCAGACTTGACCTCTGGATCCTCTGGAAAAAGGAAAACTGTCAGCATGTCACAGATGAACAAACTGGATGTTCAAGTATGCTGGAATAAATTTGGATATCATTTTTAAGTGATCCTCAAAAAAAGCCTTTTCAGCTCTGTTGAAAAAAGAAATAAATAAAAATATTTCTCTTGGCAAGCATGGAAAAAAATATTTTTTAAATCGGGCCCAACTGGGGAACCCTGAGACTTTACGGCATCCTGAACAGATGTCGAGAAGGGCTTCTTTCAAGACTTTTTGAATTATTAATATTACAAACATGTGTTTAAAGTCCATGGTAATGAGAATAGCTATTGTGGTAAGCGCATACATGATGTATTTGAGGGCTGATTTACACTCAGTAGTACTGCCTTAACAATAATTGTATCCCATAACATATAAGATGTTTTGCTTTGTATTTCACTTTTGTGGCATTATATTTACCTTTCACTCAGTATTTAAATGTTTGTGCAAAGTGAAGGGAAAACATAACATGCAGGTTGGAGGAATTGGCAAGTATCTGATTTGTAAATACATTTTAGATCTCTTATTTAGTAAAGTCAGTCTAGAGAGGCTTTGTGGAAAATGTCTCGATTTGTAAGGAAGCTAGATCACATTTTTGTCAAAACTGTTCAGTTTTATGAAAAGCATTTTTCAAAAAAGGAAAAAAAAACACTTCACCTACTTTTTTGAATTTTTATTATGTCATTATGCCTTTTATGTTCAAAAGGAGGAGTTGGTAGGAGCGAACACGGAAACAGAAAAAGCTCTGGCTTGTAGAAACAGTCCAAAACATGACAAACACCGATGCCCCTTCAGTCTTGAGAACAAAGAAAAAGGAGGTAAATGGAGATCAGTGAAGGTTACAGTTGAGTGGAGTGGATAGAACGATGACTAATTTAATGGCAGGCTTTTATCGCCATTATCCGGCTCTCACTCTCGCATCTTTGGCACAGCTCTTAGACCAAAAAAATGGAAAAAGTTCAAGACCGCGCTCCTCCAGTGAGCAGAGGCCGATGTCAGAGTGTGACTTTAAAGTCAGGCTCGTTGGGACTTTCCACCTAATTAAACTCTTAACATTTGCCAACTTCTCGTTGCTCTGCAGCCACATAAGCACTTCACAGCAAACTAAACACGACTCGAAACTCATTTACAAAGCAACAGATACTCGGATATTTACTTTGACTTATTTACCAGCATATTTATTATTACGACCAATACACCATGACTACTTACAGAAAGTCTCAACTTTTGTTAAAGGCGCACGTTTAATTGCGGTCAACTCCAGTGTATATCTTAACCTTTTGTGTAAATACTCAAATTTTATTGACTGAATTTGATGGATGTTGTAAGAAATGCTTTTTTTGAAATTGTCCAGCTTTACGTAAAGTTGCAAGGTCGAAGGTTTTTGAAGATGAATGTTTGTGTTGCACCATCCCATCTTTTAAGAGAAACTTTCTTAAATATAGAAAAATAAAAACAATTTAGCTTCCCCCGTCAGTCCATGAATCATCATGACTAATTAAAAACCATTTTCCTTGTTCTTCATGTTGATGCATCTTTCCCCAGACTCGAGACTCTAAAATGTTTCACTTTTATGTCAGTGAACAAGCTATATTGAAGAGGAAACGACAAAAGATGGAAACTAGGATAAATTGATAGTGGGGAAAATGGGTTGATGGGTGAACAATTTTACTGCACTTCTAATACCAGTTTTAAGTGTCTTTACAAATATTTTTCAATTTTACATTTTTCTTGTTGAACCTGGAATATTCCTCAAATAAAATGCCAACCTTTTCCAAAATGAAATTTACAGTCAATTTGTAAAGTCGAACCATGAATGTTCCTTATGAGTTTAAGCAGATTCCAGAAACAACAGGGAATCGATAGAAATGGGAAAACAGACAGACTGGTGGTTGAAAGCAACTTTTAAAGGAAGTCTGAAAATACAGACTTTTCTACACTCTGGAAAATCCAGACTTGCATTTCTAGAATTTTCAGTTCTTGAATGCCAAATTTAAGGCATGAATACAAAGGTTAATTATGTGTTTATGGCAAGTATTTCTACAGCTAGGAAGATTTAACTTTAAAACAAGCAAAAAAAGGCAAAAAATGTCAGAAGCAGATCATGGAGAAATGCATGAATAGACAGACAAGACTATTTATTAAATCTTTAAATGACAGACACGGTAGTTATAAAGTTTCCAAATTGTGGGGGAAACTTTCTGAAATGGATCAAGGAAACATACAAAGAAATATCTCGAGTCAGAGGGTCAATGGGTTGGTGAAAATAATTCTGTCATTAAATTTATGAGCCCCGTTTGGGGCTTTCCTTTCCCCAATGATAACTTTTCACCATCGTCAGCATGCCTGTTTGAAACATACTATATTAGAAATAATGCTTGTAAACTGACACTACTAAATTTGGATGTCAGCCTTGACCCACTGATCTTACTAACCTGGCAATTTAAGGCAAAACAAAACCTTTCTAGTTGAATCGAAGTAAACTATTTTACCACTTTACTGATTTGTTTTCATTTGATGTAAATGTGACCACCCCATAAATAACTCAAAAGATTCTCCATTTTTAAGCATCGTTAATATGTCAAGAATTTATAGCGCACACTTTTCTGTTCCTTAACCACTGCACAAATGGTAATGACTGTAAGGAAAAACATTCCAACCAAGCTCTTTGGGGGTCAAACCAGGTTTAGTTTCAGTGTGGCATTCGATAAGTGTACTGAACTCTATTTAAAATGTGCTTGCTAACAGTAGAAGACTGATTAAAAACCTTGTTAAAAATGACAGTGGATTTTGTCCCATGGGTTGTTTGTTTTTTTTTTTTCAACACAGGAATGAGAATCAAAAGCATGTTTTAGAAAAAAATTAACTGCTTTATTAGTGCTTTCATATTTATGATCATTGTACAGCGGTCATGAGGGCTAGCATGGTTGAACTATTATGCACAATCTTTACACTTCAGTTATGAAGACACTGGCGTATGCTTACTTGTAAATGCTTAAATGAAATAAAATTCTAATATTTTCCAATCAAAAAAGGTTTTATGAGCTCTTAATTTGGTGCACACAAGCTTTCTGCATAAGAAAGTCTAGACTGTGACTCACTTTTTTTTTAAAGGTAAACAGATGTACAAAAGGTTGATTAAAACTAAAGATTTCCTCTGAAATAGGGGTGTAATTAAATCTTTAAGAAAATCCTCCAAAATCAGAAACCCCAGCAACCTGATTTCTGGCTCATCAAGTTACAGAAAAGTCAGCAACTTGTAATAGAAAAGGTAAGTAAATTTGTGGAATCAATTTCTCAACGTTAGAACCAGACTGAGCTTCAAAGTAACACAATTCTTAGTATTACGTTTTCCCCCCGTTTTTGGATAGCCTAAACACAGCTGTACAACTGTATTACATGCCAGATCAACAACAACTCTTTTGCTGCAGTGATCTTGCTCATAAACAGGAAAGGAAATGCACTGCTGTACTGTAAATAGCTGCACAAGTCTTGACTTAAACAGCATGGATTATTCAGTGCAGGACACCCATACTGATAAGATTCACACGTCAAATCTGTCAGCCTCCACCTGCAGAGCGCTCAGATGCTGCTGTAGGAGGAGAACTCAGAATGAAGCTGACAATCACACAAAGCCAGAGCCACTACATGAACTGAACAGGCCAAACCTCATTACTGGTCTCCCTGCCAAACTTAACCACAGCCCCTCTGACTGATCCTTTAAACCAATAGCAACAGATGAAAAGAGTATTAAAACTATAGTTGTTTCATTTCTAGTAAAAAAAAAAAAAAAAACATATGTCCACCTATTTTCTGGAAACACACGAGATAAATCTTTACCATGAATAACATCAAAATCTCTTAAAACATTTGTTCATATAAGAAAGTGCATGCAAAATATTAAGAAAAACAAAGGCAACATTTAAAGCCAACACACAAGATTACATGTAACAAAACCAAGAAAAAGAAACAGTACTAACATTGATATGTAGTCCAATAAAATACAATAGAGATTTATAAAGAGTAGAGAAAATAGAACGTGGTTACTCTTTAAGTTCACATTCAAGGATAGGGGCTTCTTTCGAAAATTTTGGGAACTTTGGAGAAGCGCCTGTGGTGAGTATTATTCTGTGCCTGCCAGTCACTCAGGGTCATGGTTGGTGTCTCGTTCCCAAAGCGTCTCTGGTAATTTCTGAAAAACAACAACATCTTAAATATGTCTGTTCGTGAGGAAATGTATGTAAAGTCACTGCAATATTGTATCTGGGGCAAAAGATTTTATAGGCAACTCAACAGGTTTTTAAAAGTGATTGACAACATAAAAACTACAGGTCTGTCTATCTGGGTTCTTGTTTAGGCAACTGTTCTGATAGTCCCTCCTTTACAGCTGAACCAAACATCCAGGACTTCAATAGAAAATGAATTAAACTTAATTTAAACGCCCAATTCCTTCACCGGTTCTTCTGTGGCTTACAAGAATCCCAGCTGAGATCAACATCCTTTATTATAGGACCCAGTTTCAGTAGCAGCAGAAACCATCTTCTGAGTTTTCTTAACAATACGGCATAACCCCAAACCACAGATCAATTCAAAGATGTGCAAACCTGCATGTGAGGTCCGAGGGGTGCTGCCACTGAGAGCCATTAGAGCCCCTCTGACCAGCGACATGCGTCATCAAGTCCAGAAGTTCAGTCATGGGTCCTTCGGAACAAAAAGGCACTTTGCAGATCATGAATTATAGAGCTGTTATGTGTGTTGTTTGGCAGACTAAAATGATTCAGATTGTCAACCAATTTCTATTTCATAGACAACCTTAGAAAATACAAAATAGTGCCTAAATTATTATTAATTTTATTTGTTAACTGAACAACATGATCAAGCTACCTGTGAAAAAGAATTGCCTCGGTTCTACTTATTAAAATATTAAATAACTGAACAACCAAACTTTTTGGGAAGCTCAGTTCATTTCCACTAACCCATAATCAGAAAAAGTTATTCCAATCCATCACCTGGGAGGCGTTTTCAGAACCATTTCCTTGGCTTTAACTTTACGCAAATGGCGAAAGCATAAAACAGTGTTAAGTTAAAAAAACAAGTGCCTGACCAACCAAACTGACTCTAGGGGGTCAATTACTTATGACAAATTATTGTTGCGGTTAATGCTTTTATGAATTTCTTTCCTACTGCTGGTTTCATGAAAATTATTTTTCAATATTTTTTAATCCCAATTTGTATTATTATTATTGCAATAAATACCATGTTAGCTCCATATTGTCCCTATTAATCTAATTTTCTTTCTCTAGTGGCAACAACACAGATAAATAAATAGCTCCATAAAACTAGCAAGTGTGAAAATGGTCCTGCGGTGGAAACCCCATAACATGTATGAATATCATGTCTCTTTCAGGTTACAGTAAGTTCAATCTGAGACCTTCTAATGCCATTAGAAATTAAATTTAAGACCAGCACGGCTGTCGCGGCCTTCCATTTCCAAAAACCAAAATTCCAACAAAGTCTGATTCTGATTTGAACGCACTTCCAACTTGATTTGTTTTGAAAAAATATATTCTTTATTTCTTGTAAAAAAATTAATGACAAAATAATTAACAAAAATGTCCTACAACTTAACCAAAAACGAAAATAAACTTAATGTGACGTTTCAAGTACAAAAAAGTGAAAAGTGGTCAAAAAATCATTTAGAAAAAACCTCCCATCCACACACCAAACAATGCCTCCTCCAAGCACCCGGTGTGTTTTTAATTACTCAAATTAATGGGAGGGTCTATCCAATTACCAACATAATTTAATCAATTCAAATATACAAATTAACTACAGATTTTGGATTTAAACTAACTTAAATAAATTCTAACTTCCCAAAATAAAAAACTAAATTAGTAGAAATTACAATTTGCAAACTTTACATAAATGGCCACAACAACGGCACATTGACAGAAACATTCAAATCATCCCAACAACTGATGTTCTCTGTTCCAGTAAACAGTAAATATTTTACTCTGGATAAACATTTATCCTGAGTTGAACACTGTTAAAGCAGGAAGAGCTCTAGAAAAGCAGAAAGCAGATGTATTTTTCACTGATGCAGACATCTGGGGACCGAAATTTCTTCTCTGGGAAGGAATTTCCCAGACTCTCTGGGGAAAAGTTTCTTACCTTGAGCTCTACCTGGATTTTCAGTCATGTGGCTTTTGACAGAAAATACATACTGCCTTTTGTGATGTTCCCATTCCATACTGTTGTCAAGGATTTTGAGTCTAAAAAAACAAAGATACATGGACATGAAAGAAGTCACAGCTCCATCTAGAGGTCAGTTTAGATACTGAACTACCTGTGACCCCTTCCACGCTTGACAGTTTTGTCCCTCTTTTTGTCTGCAGAACTCGTCTTCTGTTCTGGTTGGGTAGAGGATGCTGGTTTGCTGATCCCCTCACTCTGACCTGGAACCACCACTTTTGATTTCACCTTAAAGGAGAGCAAAGATCATTAGAGTGAACATTAAAGAATGAAAGAAACTTATTTTTATACACTAGAACAGCTGAGGCAACTTACCTGAACCTGTAAGGGCAACGTGGTTTCATATAAAGTGTCCACAGTGTAGTCTCCAGAGTGGTAGGTCTGGGATATGTTTATGGTCTTAAGAACTTCTGACAGCCCACTCTTCTGCTCTGCTTCAGCAGATGGCTGGCATATAGAGGACTCAAATATTGACTGTCCAATATTAAAAACTTCATCTTCTCCCTCTAAAAAACTTCCATCACACTTAACGGGCCCCAGCAGTGGTCCAGTCACAGTCTCACTACTGTCCTTAATTAAAAAAGAAAAGTGCGGAGCACAAGTTGAAGCTTGCTCGTGCCCCAGCTGCTCTGGTAGATCTTCTGTCTTACATTCTCCTGAATGCAAGACAGAGGAAACGTATCCTCTGTCATCCTTCACAGGTCCAGCATCAGGTTTTTTCTTTTTAATGGTTGGGTCGACCAGCTCCAGTTTTGGTGGATTGAGGCACAAGATGTCATTAACATCATTGTCAAACACAGATGACATGTTTCTGACGACCTTCTCAGTCTTCTCTACATCCTCTTTGGAGCACCCACACTGAACATGCTCCAAATCCAGCCGAGAGCTCACAGTTCCTTTAGTTTCGCTCCCAGCTACAGTCTCTTCTTTAAGCACAGGGTACGGGGCTGCAAAGGGGGATAGTGAATTGTTCCTAGCAAGAGGACTAGAGTAGTCCATAAAGCAGCCAAGGTCTGGGGACAGAGCATTGGAACTGCACTGCTTTTTACATGGACTGTTATAGTCATTGATCGTACCACTGTGCCCCAGTTTCCTTTTTTTCCCAGAGTCATTAACTATTTTAATTTTGAAGTTGACAAAAGGATCAGGAGGCTCTACTGGGGAACGAGGACCTTCCTGTTGGTCACACAAGACCCTCTGGGAATAGACAGAAAGAGGCTTAAGGTGGTTCGTACTTGGTGGATTTTGGCGACTGACTATTGTGTTTGCGCTTGATTCATTTTCCATGTCTGTTAAGAAAAGGAAAACATTAAATAACTATAGTTTTCTTCAATATCTTACAAAAAACCAAAAACTGTATCAAGGATGCACAGAGTGTCGAATCAAATTCATGCCAGGCTATATTAGCACAGAAAGACACAATGTACCCACAAGGGCCAATAATACAGCTCAATTACTCTGCCTTATGCCACTGGTCCAACAGTGAGTCAACATGACCGCTTTCTATTTACTCATCATCCCCTCTCTGGTCCTTCTTCCAAAGATTTAAACTTCCTAGATAAATGGCTTAAAATCTACCTAATATTGTTTCCAATTGTATTCATAAAGATATCAAGCTTTGAGCTAGTTTTTTGTCAAAAAGTTCTGTAAAATAAAAGAAAATTTCTATGTGGGAAGTCAGTGAATGTGTTGGAACTTGGAAGAGAAATACTTCTGCTATAATTTATGCACTAAAATCTGTTTACAGCCTTTTTATTTCCTACCACATAAAACATTTCCCTCACATTACGAGATATTTGTCAAACTTACTTAATTGGGAGGAATCAGCCTAAAACAGAAAAAAATGACACTGCATTCCTTCTGATTTCTAAATCCCCCTACCAGGTCAAGCACCAAATACAATAAAAACCATTTGGTTTATTTTGAATGTCTGTAAGATAAATATTGAGCAAGAGTTTAATTTATCCATTTAATCTGTTTACAATAAAAGGGCATGTAGCTCTTAGCATTTAGTTTTGTTTGAATTGCAAAGGAACTTTATGTACTATAGTTTCATCCAAATTGCTTTACTGATAAATGCTTTGTTATTAAAGTATTTTGTTTTTCCCACTTCAGGATGACTTGTGAGGTAAAAAGGTCCATATTCATATTAAAGTAGTAATTTAAAAGAAAATGTTACAAATTGTAAGGTTAACAAAACTTGTAAAAGGACCTTTAACGTTTGGGGATCTATTGAAAAGAAGAGACTGAAATATTACAAGAACGTTTTGCATTTTGGCAACAAAAAATTTAGAAATCAAACTAAACAAAACTACAACGATGACTGTAATTTCTTTTTTTGCTAATCCCCACACAAACTTCTACTAAATAGAATTAAAGATTTTTCTAAAAGTAGTTAAATAAAAGAACAAATGTGTAAAGTATAAAAAAATATTTAAATTTAAGGTCGTAGCTAAATTTAGTATCTGAGTGGATTTGAAACAAAACACCACGAACTGCTATAAGTTCTACAAACAGATATTGTCACTGAAGGTATTAAAATTAAGACAAGCGCAGTTTATGAAGACAACCGCGTTTTTTTTAGGCTCCCAGCACAGGGTGAAAAGTTCCCTCCATAAAACACCGTGTCTTCGCTAATGATAGCTTAAATCTTGAAACATTTCAGGCGAAAAAGCAAGCAAAACTTTATTTTCAAAATCTGTAAATGTACAAAGTCCATTTCATTTTATCTCACGCAGATAAAGAAAACTGTAACTAAATGCTATTTATCCCCTGTGCTAAAAATCCCTCGTGGCGGTTATTTTGAACTAGCATCAACTAGCATAGCTTCAGCTACAGAAGCTAACTTCCGTTATTGTCTTTAAAAAATTCAAAGGACTCAGCTGGAAACTTACGATTGAGCTGAACTAGAAAAGACAAATATTGAATTATAACACCCCTGGTAAGAAATAAACTTACCTTTTTAAATATTTTTGGAAAACAAACCAGACAAAAGTGCAACCCGCTACTCATCTCTGCCCGCTCCTGTTAGCTGTCTGACACTGATACGAGCACAGGTGTTTACATGAGAATGATCACAACAAGGTTAAAGGTTACAGGTTACGTCATTTTTTAGAAAAAAAAATTATTTTATTTTATTTTAATTTATGGAGTCTACATTTATTATCATTATGCTTCTCATTCTAATTATTTTTTTGCTGTTTAAAGTTATATCATTTTTTTTAAAAATCTTGCCAATGCCACTAAGACAGACAGAATATGACAGAGAAATGTCTTCAAAATCAGAAGTATATACACATTTACTCAGTAGGCTATTTGGTAGTATAGTATGCCCTTTAAACTGTATGATTTGTTTGAACGTTTTATGTATCCACAAGCTTCTCATAATAGTTTGTTTGGTGTAACTGTGGAAATATGTTCAGTGTTTTGCAAATGTATTTTTTTTTAAATCAGATTTACATAAGTGTTCTCAGCTTTTGCCCAATACTTTTGGTCACCAGCAAAATTGTGTTGGTGATTCCACTGATCACCTACATAACTAACTGCAGAAAAAGTGAAGTGCTGTGAAAACATTTGGATACACTGCAAGTTTTGGGTTTTGTTAAGACTTTTATAAATAAATATGAATAAAATAGGAATAATTTTGGTTATTTAAAAGCCTCGAAGATGTTTGCTCTGATTTGTGTGTCTTCTCATTTGGTGTAATAAAACCTGTGGTTTTAACTGCGTATTTTTTTTACAAGGCACATAATTTTGATTGTTCACTCAAGTGAAGCATCATATTATTCTATAACTTTGTTTTTTTCTGTTATTGGGATCTCAGATTAATAATGCACACATTTTTGAAAAACACATATAAAAGCAGTTATAATTTGAGCAGAAATGTGTCAGTATCAAATTCTGCTTAGAGCCCCATATATCTACTGTGGTCACATGCAAAAACAAAACCCTCTTTGAATCACATCATAAAGCAACAGAGCCATTTGGCTGCATACCAAAATGTTGTAATTACAGTCAATCCCACTAGAGGACAGTGTTGTTTTCTCAAAATGTTCAGAAATAATATTTATTTATTTACTGTCTCTACTTTTGGAAAGATACCTTTGAGGTGTTGTTTTATAAAAAAGTAGATATATAACATGTTTTATATTTAGGTGTTTTTTTTTTTTTTTCAATTCTTTGCATGACAGTTAGATTACTGTCCATCTTGCAGTCAGAGATTTCCAAGTGAGACATCAAAAGTCAGAGATTAACTTTCAATAAGGTTTTCCTGAACGCTTTGTTGAGTCTATAAGGAAAAAGATTAAATGCAAATCTGAGTGAAAGCAACATGGAATCAAAGCTTATGATAAACACTACTATTTCCTGTAAGTGCCCTGAT
This sequence comes from Micropoecilia bifurca, assembly GCA_903067075.1. Lineage (NCBI taxonomy): Eukaryota > Metazoa > Chordata > Actinopteri > Cyprinodontiformes > Poeciliidae > Micropoecilia > Micropoecilia bifurca. The sequence goes on from CAEGAF010154442.1 coordinate 19,024, forward strand.
CTCTATCTCTATCTGATCTCTGACTAATGCAGAAGTTATGTCAGCATTGTCACATTCTGGTGTGGTTGTGTTTATATGTGTGCAATTTTTACCCTGTGTATTGTAGAAGACAACTATAATACACAGTTTTATGCCCATTTCCTAAGTAATGAAATATGTGCCATGCCAAAAAAAATACACAACACAAACAGTTGTACTCTGGGTGTTTATGTGTGCATTTTTTTACCCGGTGTGAAATACCTACAATACAAAGTCTGTACATCTTCTTCCTACATAATAAAATATGTGTTTATAACAAGACCTTCTCTCCATGATCAATTCAAATAAAACATTGAGTGGCCAAACTACTATACATTTCCTGTCCCTGATGTAACTTTTAACCAGTCTGCATTCAGCCTGCACCACTCAAACCCACAAAAGCAAACACAACAGACTGTAAAAAAAAAAAGAAAAGAAAAAAAAATCACATGATTTCTCCACCTCTTACGGTAATCGGGCTCAGTTCCCAGAATCATAACGCCCGTCTTCCAGCAAATTCTGTATATGTTGTTATGGGAACAGGTGGTAAACAAAGTTTTCACAGGCCTAATGACCTATAGTAGCCCCTGTGTTTGGGTATTTTCCATTCTCTGCTTAAGAACCAGCGGCAAGCCTTTTCATCATCCTAGATGATTTCTTGCTTCTGATTGGTTGAAACTCATCACCCCACAAATAGCTTTTTAATAGTACCAGCAAACTCAGTGTCAGGAGCATTTTGCAGTAGAATCAATTTATACTAGAAACCTGAGACAATATCCACCATTATCATCATTTGTGATTCTGAATTAGAGAAACTGGTTTAATAGGTACTGGTAATGCATTCCTAGTGCAACACAAATAGTTGCACTCTGGGTGTCATGTTACGAGGTGATGTGAAGAAAACATAACCATTTCTTTTCAGCTTCAGCACTTTCTCCTCACCCGGCTCCTTCATCCTCACTGGCTCATCAATATAATCATCAGACATTTAAACCCGTCCCAAACATCCAACACCTTTTTTTTTTGTTTCAAGCTGATATTTATTGTCCTTTTCCAGGACGTTACACTGAGATATAGAAACAAACAAGCATGATTATGTGAGGCACAAAGAGCAAACCGGGCAAGTGATCACAATACAATAAAATCACATAGATTTAAAATTGCAAATGCTACCGCATGATTTGTGCATGATTATATAAGGCACAAAGAGCAGACCAAGCAAGTAATCACAATAGAATAAAACTGCATAGATTTAAAAACTACAACTGCTACTGCACAGTTTAAGGTTATACAACTGTATTTATAATAATTTATACTATATACTTCACATTAATGCTGATATTTTATTATAATTATATCAATATAATATTAATAGATATACATCGGTATCGACTTTATAATATATGCTGATCAGGCATAACATTATGACCAGATCAAGGTATATAGACAGAATTATTCTAGCTTCCACAGCGATATGTCTTACTCCGTATGTGAGCATGTGTTGTGTGTTTGTGAGACGGTTGTGGGGGTAGATTGGGATTAATGAGGTCTAGCTTTAAATGTTTTGCTAATGGGTCTCAGAGTGCACACCCTGGTGCAGCAAAGAGGCTTCCACAGCCTCAAAAAGAAGTGGAACAAGTTATTTCTCAAATGTAGACCACATAAGAACAGAATAAAATTTTGCTAGAAGACCATAGCCTCAAATATGTTGAAAGTAATAAATTATGTAATCACCCCCCACAACAGTCCCAAACACAATCAAGCTGTTACAGAAAATAAGACTGATAAAGTACATGGATGGAAATTCCTTTAAACGGCTTCGGCTCCATCCCCGTTTCTCATATAGACAATAGTTGTGGGATCAGGTTTCATTTTCACCGTTTGGTAACGCCCTCCACACTGGCAGCCGTTGCTTTTCCTAACAATGTAAATAGAGCTTTGTTCAGATTCTTCAGAAGAAGTAGATAAATGTTGTTTTATGAGTTAACATAAAAAAATGACATACCTTGACATTTTGTAGTACAGAAAAGCAAGACCTGCCAGCACAAGTACAACTACGACTGGGACTCCAACTGCAATCCAAAACTTTGAATGTCCAGCTGTCAACAGATAACATTACAGGATTAACCACCATAAAAAGGAAAACATTTTCTTTTAATCTGATACTCTGCTTAAGGTAATCCTATATTCTGATAATACTCTTATTCTGCACCATAAAAAATGCATTATTTATATAAAAAAAGCTCCGACAGATGAATTAAATCTCAACTTGAGTAAAAAGGAAGTAACATGGTGAAATACATTTTCAGCCACCTAAAAACAAAATTACAACTAAACTGCTGATCTTTATTCTTGGCTTGGCAAGTTTTACAGGTGCAGATAAATTAAAAATATGCATTTTCTATTCATTGATTAATATACATGGATTAGTACCTTCTTCTCCATGGTCAAAGTCCTTGCTAGAGCAGTTCACTGTAAAAACAAAGGATCCACTTCATTAAAATTATTGAATGAAGAAAAATCATTTTATTTTTGATAAATGGGGGAAAATATTAACAGAGTGAGGAATACCCTTGCAGGTGGTTCTATATTCATATTTAGCTCCAGTATTCTGAGGGAAACACATAGCAGAGTTAAATGTTATCAGCACACACTTTTCATTTATACATCATCTGAATGCAAACTAAAGTTCTTGCACAAAAGCGTGTTGCATTGTCTTCCGACTTGACTACAGCTGATTACCTCTGAAACAGTGCTAACAATGACCTCCAGACATTTCGAGGTGGTCAGGGAGGAGATGCTGCTATTCAACACTGGAGGAATTTGTCCCGAGTTGGCAGCAATTGTGAAGTTCTACAATCAAAAAGTATAAAAAAAAATATGTATACATGTATTAAATTATAATATTGAACATGTTAGTTAATCAATAAACATTTCTTTCACTGATTGTTTAGTGTAACAACAACAGTAACATCAACACCGGGGAAAACAGGTAATTTGAACAGGAATGTTTAAATTTTACAGGTCATAACTTACAGTTCCGTTAATCCAAGAAAAATCCCAGGTAGACATATCTACGATGGGCAAACGAGGGTCTGCAGAGATGGTGTAAGTCGTTTTGTCACCATTACGGCTGACAGTGCAGATTAAGTTGTCAGCACTGTTGCCCTGGCCAGCCAAACCTGGGAACAAACAAAAGAAAATAGAAAATAAAAATCTGTTAAAAGTGTAGCTATGGCTGGTTGATGCTATGATCTAGGAATCAAATAAAGAAATATCAAAGCTTTTACAGTTTGTTAACCTTCAAAGGTAACAAAATATCAGAGCAGAGCAGCTGTGCAACAGCATCTGGACTCTTAATAATCCTTAAACAACAATCAAATATTCAAGGATACAACGTTTTGTTATTGTGAGATACATTTTCACTTACAAACTGAAAATTGACGGTTTCAACGAGGTAGAAATTAGTGGGAAGCTCCTCTAAAGATGGACAGTGAGATTTCTCACCAACCACATAACAAAAACAATGCTGGAATAAAAACTGTGTACTGAAATACTGATGATCATATCTCACAAATCTTTCATGACCCCTTGTTAGCAAACATGCTGCAGTGTTTCTAGAATAAAATGCACAAAAAAACTCTAGTGATATTGTACTGCTGATCTTTGCAGTTAGCTTTGTCTCTTTGCAAATTAATTTGCAAGTTTCGCTTGGAAGTGGATAATGTTTAAAGTTTTGTGTTATTACCGAATCCATCTTCAAACTTGAAGCTAACCACGTCGTTAGAACGTAAGAGCTTCTCGTAAAACTAATCGTTTGGCTGTTTAGCAACTTTATGTGTGACACATGATCCTCGGAAATCCCCAAGGAGAAATGCCTGCTTTACGCATGCGTTTCTGGGCATAACACCGGCAAACCGTGCAGGCGACCTTTTACTTTTGAAATGCTGCAGCTTTACAACCAAAAACTCTTTTAAATATATCTAGTGATAACGTTTGAAGTAGGAAAAAAAATCGGTTAAGAGATTTTGATGCTTTTCAGGTGGCGACGCCGGAAGTGAACATCACGAGACGCAGCAGCAACCACCCGCTTTTGTAGATAAACGTGAGTGCGTCGGCGACTCGGATTTAAATTATGAGAGGAACGCTTCTAGTGATAAAACACGAAATCAAAAACCAAAACTAAACTACAAACGGTGTCTCGTACAAAGCAAAACAATCCTGTCATCCGGCACTAGTGAGACATGTAATCTGAGTCACCAAATCTGAGTTTGCATAAAATTATTTGACAGCTGATCATATTTACAACTAGCATGTCGTAAATAAATAGTTCAAAATCATACTTACAGAGAGCAACTATCACCCACAGCACGTTCCTCATAACTGGCTTGAACCAGAGCAAACACGTAAGGACATACAGTACGGGGGGGGGGGGGGGCGGAGCACTCAATATGCAAAATTGTATAAACTACACTGAAAATTTGATAATATTCAGGTAA
>CAEGAF010154462.1:0-11697 GCA_903067075.1 Micropoecilia bifurca
ACACACACAACCACACACACACACACACACACCATGTTTTATTGATGAGTGGCTGCAGGCGGCTTTGTGACCTCTGTGTGTGGTTGTGTGTGTGTGTGTGTGTGTGTGTGTGTGTGTGTGTGTGTGTGTGTGTGTGTGTGTGAGGATGAACATTGATTTTCTGGACCTTCAGAACCGGCTCTCAGGTTCTGGTCAGACTGACTGATACAGTGAAGATCTTGTGTCTCTGAGGACCCAAGATGAGGTTCTGATCAGAAGGACACCAGTACCACTCGGCCACTGGATCCACTGGTTCTACTAGATCCACTGGTTCTACTAGATCCACTGGATCCACTGGTTCTACTGGTTTCACTGGATCCACTGGTTCTACTAGATCCACTGGTTCCACTGGATCCACTGGTTCTACTAGATCCACTGGTTCCACTGGTTCTACTGGTTTCACTGGATCCACTGGTTCTACTAGATCCACTGGTTCCACTGGATCCACTAGATCCACTGGATCCACTGGTTTCACTCGATCCACTGGTTCTACTGGTTCTACTAGATCCACTTGTTCCACTGGATCTACTGGATCCACTGGTTCTACTGGTTTCACTGGATCCACTGGTTCTACTGGATCCACTGGTTCTACTAGATCCACTTGTTCCACTGGATCCACTGGTTCTACTAGATTCACTGGTTCCACTGGATCCACTGGTTTCACTGGTTCTACTGGATCCACTGGTTCTACTAGATCCACTGGTTCTACTGGATCCACTGGTTCTACTGGATCCACTGGTTCTACTAGATCCACTGGTTCCACTGGTTCTACTGGATCCACTGGTTCTACTAGATCCACTGGTTCCACTGGATCCACTGGTTCCACTGGTTCTACTGGATCCACTGGTTCTACTAGATCCACTGGTTCCACTGGATCCACTGGTTTCACTCGATCCACTGGTTCTACTGGTTCCACTGGATCCACTGGTCCATGCTCACACTGACCCTCGGTTCGATTGAACCACAGAGGCAGTGAAACAGCTGCCACTGTGACCTGTGGGGTCACCTGGCTCTGGGTCACCTGGCTCCGCCCCCCTGGCTGTGGCTCCGCCCCCCTGGCTGTGGCTCCGCCCCCCTGTGTGTGCTCACCTTGTGCAGACGTCCGTCTCGACTCCCAAGGAAGGCGATGGTGTGTCCGGCCTCCGTTGCCGCGGTGACGGCGGTGAGCTGGGTGCTCAGCGTGACGGTGGGCGGGACGCCCAGCGGGACGGCGCTGGCGATGGGGCTGGGGGTGTGTTCCCCCCCACAGGGGTAGTCAGAGAGAGACTCCTACACAGGACAGGGACACGTTACATGATGGACAGAGACACAGAGACACAGAGACACACAGAGACACACTCTGCTGCTTCGTCTCCTTCACTGATCCCTAGCTCCTCACACACACACACACTCACACACCACACACACTCACACACACACACACACACACACACACACACTCACACACCACACACACTCACACACACACACACACACACACTCACACACCACACACACTCACACACACACACACTCACACTCACACACACTCTGATCTATATTTGGGTCAGGTCGGCCTGCAGCTGTCTGATGATCCCTGCAGCTGCTGCATTTGATCCTCAGGCCGCCATCTTGTCTGCAGTTTGACCCCCAGCAAAGCAGCAGGAGGGCCGAGGGGCGGGGCTAGCATGGGAGGGGCAGGAGGAGGAGACAGTCCAGTCGACCCGGTTCTACTGGACCCAGATCATCTGCTCCTCCTCCAGCTGCTCTGAGTCAGACCAGCCTGTTCCCCTCCTGGCCTGTGGCGGCGCTGCACCAACAACCAGCTGTTCCCCTCCTGGCCTGTGGCGGCGCTGCACCAGCAACCAGCTGTTCCCCTCCTGGCCTGTGGCGGCGCTGCACCAACAACCACTGGAGGAAACGACACTAAAACCTCTGAAGACACTGAGAGCAACTTCCTGCTTCACCATGGAAACAAGATGGAGGATTTTATCGGTTGGAGGATTTTCTCTTTAGACCAGGAGCCATTTATGCGGCTAGCGCTAGGCTAACACGTTAGCTTTGGTTGGATTTACCCAGAATGCCCTGTAATGAGGATTTTATCGGTTGGAGGATTTTCTCTTTAGACCAGGAGCCATTTCTCCCATGATCCTTTGGAACAGACGCTTCACTCGTGTTTTCATCTTATGGCTGTTTGCTACGTCTGCTGATTTTGATGAACTGACCCTGGCAGAGCTTTGGTCAGAGAGCAACAGGACATTAAACTGATTCCTGTGCAGCAGTGCATTGTGGGTACAGGATAAACATCAATTGCTGCTCTAGGTTGTAGGTGGGCTAAATGCTAAAGCACAAAGCTAACAATTAGCTCCACTGAGTCAGAAAGCATGTAGGACAGATTTTAAACTGTTCACTGTCGAAGAGATGCATTCTGGGTATAGAGAGGAAACGGCACTACTTCAAAATAAGAGCATGAATATAAATGTCTTGGAGTGTTGATAACCAAAACCTCAACAGAAACTGTCGCTGACTAGAAAACTAACTCAGGAAAAGCTAAACGTTATGAGCTAAACATTATAAAATAAACATTATAAAATAAACATTATAAAATAAACATAAAATAAACATTATAAACTAAACATTATAAAATAAACATTATAAACTAAACATTATAAAATAAACATTATAAACTAAACATTATAAACTAAACATTATGAGCTAAACATTTTAATTTAATAATTATCTCTGCCGGTTTTGGTTGCAGCTGTTTCTAGTAAACATGTTAGTGAGGCTGTGATGAAGCAGCTTCCCGGTCTGACCACCAGGGGGCGCCACCCTTTACCTTGGGGAGCTTCAGACACCTGGACGACACGGCGTACTCTATGTAAGCCTCTTCCTGCCCGCCGCCGCCCAGGCCTCCCTGCGTGTAACACACTTCCTGCGCCCGCCGCATGGTGGCGTCCAGGTCCCGCATCGTATAAACGCAGAGCGCCGAGCGGCTGGTAGCGATGGGCGTGGACGCCTGGCCCGCTGCCATGACGACGAACAGCGCCGGCGCACCTGACAGGTGTCCTAGCCACGCCCCCTGCGCCAGGTTGTAGCCGCCGCGGCACAGCAGCGGCACCTCGACGTAGGAGTAGAAGCTGCGGTCGGCGGCGCAGAGCCGCGCGGCGAAGGTCCGGTACTCCTTGCTGTGCCTCATGTCGCGCCGCCAGAACAGGAAGTAGACGTGGTCGCCGTGGGCGACGGCCTTCACGAAGTGGTTGTTGTACTCGGAGTAGCTTCCCACCACCAGCTTCCCGAGCTCCTCCTCCTGGGAGAAGGCTCTGCGCGGCGGCGCCACCGGGTGGAGGCGCCGCGTGGTGATGGGTGGGACGTCCCCCGGGCCGCGGCTGGTGTAGCCGCGGCCCACCAGCAGGAGGCGCAGCTCGCCGCCGCCCGCTTCCGGTTTGGCCCGGGTGGTTATCACCACGGCGACGGTGGAGATCCGGGGGTCGTTGGCGGCGACGTACTGAGTGTCAACGGGGTTGGAGGTCCGGTAGATGAGCTGGGAGATGTTGGTCAGACTCCTGAGGAGACAGGACACCTGGCTGGGGTCAGAGGTCACTCAGTCCACCTTTATTTGGGTAGCACATTTCAGCATTTCAAAGTGCTTCACACAAGTTAAAATAAAATGAAACAGAAATAGACAGAGATTTTGAAAAAGATTAGAAAAATATAGAAACATTATTAAAAGTAAAAATTAAAAGTAAAAGCATTTTAAAACATCTCAAACCTCGACATCATACAAGGATTCAAACCTCAGAGAAATGTCCTGAACAAGGGTTCAAGCTTTACACAATTTAAAATAAGAATAAAAACAGGAGACAGAGTTTGAAAAAGATTTAAAATGATTAAAAGTAAAAATAAAAACATTCAGTTTATCCATAAGCAACTCTAAACAGCAAGGTTTTAATTTCAGATTTAAACACACTCAGTGTTTCAGCCGTCAACACACTCAACTGCTCATTCAGACCAGAACCAGAACCAGGACCAGAACCAGAACCAGAACCAGGACCAGAACCAGGACCAGGACCAGGACCAGAACCAGGACCAGGACCAGAACCTGAACCAGGACCTGAACCAGGACCAGGACCAGAACCAGGACCTGAACCTGAACCAGAACCAGAACCAGGACCAGATCCTGAACCAGAACCTGAACTAGGACCAGAACCAGAACCAGGACCTGAACCAGAACCAGGACCAGAACCAGAACCAGGACCTGAACCAGGACCAGAACCAGGACCAGGACCTGAACCAGAACCAGGACCTGAACCAGGACCAGAACCAGGACCAGGACCTGAACCAGAACCAGGACCAGAACCAGGACCAGGACCAGAACCAGAACCTGAACCAGGACCTGAACCAGAACCTGAACCAGAACCAGGACCAGAACCAGGACCAGAACCAGGACCTGAACCAGAACCAGGACCATGACCTGAACCAGAACCTGAACCAGGACCAGAACCTGAACCAGAACCTGAACCAGGACCAGAACCAGGACCAGAACCTGAACCTGAACCAGGACCAAAACCAGGACCAGGACCAGAACCAGGACCAGGACCAGAACCAGGACCAGAACCTGAACCTGAACCAGGACCAAAACCAGGACCAGGACCAGGACCAGAACCAGGACCAGGACCTGAACCAGGACCAGAACCAGGACCTGAACCAGAACCAGGACCAGGACCTGAACCAGAACCTGAACCAGGACCAGAACCTGAACCAGGACCAGAACCAGGACCAGGACCTGAACCAGAACCAGGACCAGAACCAGGACCAGAACCTGAACCAGAACCTGAACCAGGACCAGAACCAGGACCTGAACCAGAACCAGAACCAGGACCTGAACCAGAACCAGGACCAGAACCAGGACCAGAACCAGGACCAGGACCTGAACCAGGACCAGGACCAGAACCAGGACCAGAACCTGAACCAGAACCTGAACCTGAACCAGGACCAGAACCAGGACCAGGACCTGAACCAGGACCAGAACCAGAACCAGGACCTGAACCAGAACCAGGACCAGAACCAGGACCAGAACCTGAACCAGAACCTGAACCAGGACCTGAACCAGGACCAGAACCAGGACCTGAACCTGAACCAGAACCAGGACCAGATCCTGAACCAGAGCCTGAACTAGGACCAGAACCAGAACCAGGACCTGAACCAGAACCAGGACCTGAACCAGAACCAGGACCAGAACCAGAACCAGGACCTGAACCAGAACCTGAACCAGGACCAGAACCAGAACCAGGACCAGAATCAGAACCTGAACCAGAACCAGGACCAGGACCAGGACCAGAACCAGTATTGTTCTTTTGTTCCTCATTTTGTTGATTTGCAGTAAATTAAATTGTGACTTCGGACTAAATACATATGAATCTATTTTTAGTAAACATATTAAACTGTTGTTGCTTGTGGTTTACATGAGGAAATGTCATGCATTTGCACAACGCTGGAGGCAAACAGACTATTATTCTTTAACATGATGCTTATTAATCCTGTTACCTCAGTCAAACATGTATGTTATTAATGTCATGCAAAGGGGAAACATTAAAGTTCAACTCAAAGCCATGTCTGTCTGCATCAGCGCAGCTTCACTAAATCACTGTTACTGTCTCTTACTCTGCAGTTGTGGAGTCACAATGTCTGGGTTCGTGAGCGCCCCCAGTGGTGAGGCCAGAGAACTGCCTGCCTCACCTCCAATCTGTTCTCTGGCGTTTCTGATTGCTGCTCAGCACGAAACACGTTATAAAAACAATAAAAACACAGTACATTAAATAATAAGCTAAATTATAGAAAATGAGTTCATACATTAAATGTTTATAACCATTTTATTGGCGACGTACAAACAGGAGGAGCTGCTCTCATAGAATGGCAGCTAGTTCATTAGCGAGAGGTTGCGCAATCCCAGGTGAGGCTCAGCTCACTGCTCCCAAGCATTTGAATGGGAAAATGCAAAAATCCAGCAATTTTGAAGAAAAAAAATCATCAGATTTGGTTAAATTAAATGAAAAATACAAACCACCAGGTGAAAATATCTTTATAAATGATTTTATTATATATTATTTTTCCATGATGACAGGTGAGGCTCTGCATCCCCTGACCGCATGTCACTGGTCTATGAGGAAAGAACTGCTGGTGGGCGGGGCTAAGCCTCCAGTGTGGGCGGAGCTAAGCCTCCAGTGTGGGCGGAGCTAAGCCTCCGGTGTGGGCGGAGCTAAGCCTCCAGTGTGGGCGGAGCTAAGCCTCCAGTGTGGGCGGAGCTAAGCCTCCAGTGTGGGCGGAGCTAAGCCTCCATGGTTCACTAGGCCTCTGGCAGTTTAAAGTTTGGACCGAAACCAGCAAACCCAGCAACCTAATGTTTCTGTTCCCTGAAGTTCTACCTCATCAGAACCCGTCTGATCTACTGGGTTCTGGACCACAGGAGCCTCCTGCAGGTCGGGTTGCAGCGGGTTCTGTCCGACCGGTTCTGACCGGTTCTGTCCGACCCGGCCAGGAAGCAGATGGGTTTTCTCTCTGCAGAAATCTGTCAGAGTTCAGAACCGGATCGACTCCAGGCTCAAACAGACGATTCTCCAAACTGAGACCGATTGGCTGGTCCACCGCTAACAGGACTCTGAGTGTGTGTGTGTGTGTGTGTGTGAGTATGTGTGTGTGTGTGTGTGTGTGTGTCTGTGTGTCTGTGTGTGTGTCTGTGAGTGTGAGTGTGTGTGAGTATGTGTGTGTGTGTGTGTGAGTGTGTGTGTGTGTGTGTGTGAGTGTGTGTGTGTGTGTGTGAGTGTGTGTGTGTCTGTGTGTGTGAGTGAGTATGTGTGTGAGTGTGTGTGTGTGTGTGTCTGTGTGTGTGTGAGTGTGTGTGTGTCTGTGTGTGTGTGTGTGAGTGAGTATGTGTGTGAGTGTGTGTGTGTGTCTGTGTGTGTGTGAGTGTGTGTGTGTGAGTGTGTGTGTGTGAGTGTGTGTGTGTGTGTGTGTGTCTGTGTGTGTGTGTCTGTGTGTGTGTGAGTGTGTGTGTGTGTGTGTCAGCAGATCAATAGCCCTTGAGGAGAATCGATTAGAAAGACAAGAGCTTTAATCACAGTGGAGGGAGGAAGAGAAGGACTGATGAAGAACAAACACTTTGGTTCTGATGGTTCCAATGAGCTCATTCACATGGAAATGTTCTGGTTCTGATGGTTCCCTGTGGCTCGGTCCAGCCTGCTCAGCCCGAACGCTGAGAGGGTTCTGCTCGGTTCTGATCCGGTCCAGAACCATCAGGTGGTTCTGGAGGAGCTGCAGACGGACCTTCTTCATCCAACGAAGACCTTCATCATCAGTGGGTTCATGACCCAGTGGACCAATCAGGAACCGGTACCAACAGCTACCTCCTTCAGCTCCCGCCCCTTTCTCACCTGCCGGCCAATCACAGCTGAGTCCTACCAGTTCCAAGCCCATCGCAGCAGGACACACACACACACACACACACACACACACACACACACTCACTCACACACACACAGACACACACACACACACACACACACACACACAGACAGACACACACTCACAGATGGAGGCGTAATTCTATTACCAGAGTTGAATCGAGACGTGAGGAGAGGCAGCTGCAACGCATTGAGGAGATTTACTGACACACACACCAGCAGGAAGTGTGTGAGTGTCTGTGTGTGTGAGTGTGTGTGTGTGTGAGTGTCTGTGTGTGTGTGTGTGTGTGTGTGTGTGTGTGAGAGAGAGTGTGTATGTGTGTGTCCTGCCTTCCTGCTCTCAGGGATTTATTTCAGCTGATTGAAAGCTTAAATTTCTGAAAACATCAAACTGATCTCCAGTTTAAAGGCTCCGTCACACATTCATTCAATAACACTGGTTCCAAAACCAGTACAAACCAGTAAAGCCTCCATGAACTGGTGATAACAAATAAGCTGGTTATCCCTTCAGCTTCTGACCAGTTATCTAACAGTCAGCAGTCAAACAGCTACTAACCAGCAGCCACTTACCGACCAGGTAGCTGCTAACTGACCAACCGTTAACCAGCTAAACAAAGAATGACACTCTTAACCAACCCGCTGCTCAGGTAGTCAGCTGGTTAACAGGCGTCTAGTTTTAACCAACCGCTGCTGGTTAACAGGCGTCTAGTTTTAACCAACCGCTGCTGGTTAACAGGCGTCTAGTTCTAACTAACCACATGGGGCCACATGGGGCCAGTCAGTGTGATTGGCTGAACCCAGTGTTCTAGTTAGAGAACAGCAGCCAATGGGGTGGCAGCCAGCTCTCTCCTGATTGGCTGCTGTGACCCGTTGCATTCAGCAGCAGCGAGTCGACACACTGATAAACCCGTTCACACACACACACACACACACACACACACACACACACACACACACACACACACACACACACACACACACACACACGGTGTGTATTATTCATGAAGAACCGACTTCTTCCTGTTGACTCAAGTTTAAACACTGCTCACCTGCAGCGGGGTGTGTGTGTGTGTGTATCTATGTATGTGTGTGTGTGTGTGTGTGTGTGTGTGTTATCTGTTTTCACTTTAAAGCCAGAATGTGTGTGTTTGTGTTTAACTCGTTTTTACCGACACGCTGAAAAGTGTTTTTGACCTCCAGGTCTCTTTGACACTGAAATGCATTGTGGGAGTTATCACACGACGCACAGCCAGGCAGTGTGTGTGTGTGTGTGTGTTTATATTTGCCTTGCAGCTTCACAGAGTGTGTGTGTGTTTGTTGTGTACAGCTGGCAGTGAGCTGATAACAGGCCTATTAGAAATATTAATATACCCTGAACCCACAGAGACACCAAAGGCATCATGGAGCGGAGAGTGTGTGTGTGTGTGTTTGTGTGTGTGTGTGTGTGTTTGTGTGTGTGTGTGTCTGTGTGTCTGTGTGTGTGTGTGTATGTGTGTGTGTATATCTATATATGTGTGTGTGTGTGTGTGTTTGTGTGTGTTTGAGTGTGTGTGTGTGTCTCAGTGTGTCTCAGTGTCTCAGTGTGTGTGTGTCAGTGTGTGTGTGTGTGTGTGTGTGTGTGTGTATCTCAGTGTATCTCAGTGTCTCAGTGTATCTCAGTGTGTCTCAGTGTGTGTGTGTCAGTGTGTGTGTGTGTGTGTGTTTGTGTGTGTGTGTATATATGTGTGTGTGTGTGTGTATATATATATATATGTGTGTGTGTGTGTGTGTGTGTGTGTGTGTATCTCAGTGTGTCTCAGTGTGTCTCCTCCTCATAACTCTCGGTGAACAGACTCTAACTGCCTCCTCCTCCCTGTGTCCTCGCTCAGCTTGTCTCTCACCTGATTGGCTCTGTGATTTAGAGCAGCTGCATTCTCATTCGTCAGCAGGTTAACCTCTGTGACTCCGGCTGTCCGTCCATAACTCAGGCCAATAGGAGATAAGACAAAGGCGGCGCGGCGTTAAAGCGGCGGTTCGATACCTCATTACTCTGACACCCTGCAGCAGCAGCTGAACCTGCAGCACTTCACCTGAGCTTCGTTAGCAGCCAATTGCTCCATCACCCGACGGCGTCCACATTCATGACAACAACAACCTGAACAATAAAACTTCCAGGAATCGTTTTGTCACTGAAAAACCATCATGTCCTCCAGGTAAGGGAAGCCTGGGAACGTTCCAGAAACAAATAGGTTACCACCAGGAGGGCGGAGACACCAGGAGGGCGGAGACAGCAGGAGGGCGGAGACACCAGGAGGGCGGAGACAGCAGGAGGGCGGAGACAGCAGGAGGGCGGAGACACCAGGAGGGCGGAGACACCAGGAGGGCGGAGACACCAGGAGGGCGGAGACACCAGGAGGGCGGAGACACCACCTGGTTCTACTTTCATCTACTGCCTGTAGTTTATAAACCGTATAAACGTCGGTCAGAACCACCTCCTGGGTTCTGACCTGACCCGGGAGGTGGAGGCCATCAGGACCGGGCGGAGGCCGTCAGGACCGGGTGGAGGCCATCAGAACCGGGCGGAGGCCATCAGGACCGGGTGGAGGCCATCAGAACCGGGTGGAGGCTGTCACAGGTTCAGGTCCAACCCGGGTTTCATACGTTGAGCTTCCTTCTCAGCCCGTCTCTGTTTCCTGCTGTTGCCTCTGGATGTTGGGCTTTTGGCCCGTTTGGTGTTTAATTCTCCTTCTCATCCTAAAGCTCTTTGCTGCTCTGCCAATAAAGTTTCTTTGCCTCTCAGGGCCCCAACAGGAACCTGCAATCAGCTGCACAGGGTGTCCAGGTCTGGTCCCCCTGTCCTCCAGGGACAGTGTCCCATCTGGGTTAGAAGTCTCTGCTCCATCCCAGCTGATTCAAATGGTCCGAATGCCTCTTCAGCAACTCAAAGTTCTCCAGAGGTTCTGCTAATGAACCTTCATTGGACTCAGGTGTGACATGCTGGGACTCTGGACACACTAAGTTACACCGAGAGCAGGAGAAAAAGCTCCACACAGAAACCAAACCACAACATTCATAAGCCTCCGCCTGGACCCACCTGCAGGGATCCATGGGCTGCTGCTGGGCCGTCCTCTGGTGTCCCCCTGCTCCCAGTCAAAGTCGTCCTCCCTGGACTGGACCAGGGTGCAGTCTGGACCCTGGCCGGCCAGGCATGCTGGAAGAGAACCAGAAACATGTCAGTCACAGTTCTGATCCGCTGTGGATCCAACCCAACCAGGTAGGTTTGGATCCATCGGACCCAGAGTTCATGTTGAGATAATTACGCAAACTTCATTTAAACCACAAGGTGTTTTACAAAACGTGAGACATAAAACAGAAAGTCAAACAGGAGCTGGATGAAGGAAGCTCTGGTGTCATGTCTACATTTCAGCCTGAAGTCGTTGTCCTGGGACAGAAGCAGTTTGAGGACAAACAGGCCCTCAACTCCAAGGTGAGCGCCTGGTGACTGCAGTGAACGCACCTGCCTGCTTCCCCTCTAACTCATCATTACTTCTCAGGTTGTTTCAGTGAAAAGCTCGGAGAGCCACCAACTATTTTGTCCATGTGTGTTGCTGAGCTAACGTTCTTCGATTTTACTTTGACTGGGACACAGTCCTCTTGAGTATCTGTAGTTCCTGCTCTTGTTCCTGCTGCAGGCCGGACTCAGATCGGAACAGCAACCCCAACCCCCACCGTCAGCAGCATCGCCGTAGTAACGACACCCGGATCAGAACCAACCATGTGAGGTCCGTTTGGGGGGAACCGAACTGTTGATCCCCAACAGAACCAGAACCTTCTTTGGTCTGCAGATGTTCTCCAGTTCAGAACCAGTGTTCCAAGTGGTGCAGCGGCCCTTCGCTCAGCCTTCACTCTGCCTTCGCTCAGCCTTCACTCTGCCTTCACTCTGCCTTCACGCTGCCTTCATGCTGCCTTCGCTCTGCCTTCACTTAACCTTCACTCTGCCTTCGCTCAGCCTTCACTCTGCCTTCACTCTGCCTTCGCTCAACCTTCACTCTGCCTTCATGCTGCCTTCACGCTGCCTTCATGCTGCCTTCGCTCTGCCTTCGCTCTGCCTTCACTCAACCTTCACTCTGCCTTCACTCTGCCTTCGCTCAACCTTCACTCTGCCTTCACTCTGCCTTCGCTCAACCTTCACTCTGCCTTCGCTCAACCTTCACTCTGCCTTCGCTCAACCTTCACTCTG
>CAEGAF010154467.1:0-12731 GCA_903067075.1 Micropoecilia bifurca
AAAACAGGAAAATGTACTGGTAATTTTCTGCCAGTACATTTCCTGTTTTTTTACGGAATTTCCAGCAGAATTTTTTCTGTAATTTAACAGATTCTTTCCGTAATTTAACAGTTTTCTATGTTTAAAATTTAACATAAAAAAGCTGTTGTTTGCAGGCTGTCTCTATAGAGACAGCCTGCAAATCATTACGTCCTGTGAGCTGAAGAGGAAGCTGCTTCAGATTCTGACTCCGAAGTTCAAGTTGAAGCCAGAATAACAACGGTTCTGTTTGTTCTGATTATTCTGATTATTCTGATTCTTACTCAAAATGACTCTGAACTGACCGCTTTCATTTCACCTTCGAACTGAAAGCCCAAGCTCACTCACAAAACCTAGAGAACATAAATTTAACAACCAGAACAAAATTAATAAAATACAAATAAAAAGCCTTGAATCAAATCCTAAACTATTATTTTAAATACGTATAGTAAAGTGAAATAAAAAATATAACTGCTTCATCCCAGCTGCTTTGTAACACTTCCCAGACTGATAGACCTGTCGGGATAAATGATAAATCGATTAATCGTGTGATAAAAAAACTTATCTCGATAATTTTAATTATTGCGATAAGTTTCAGCTGTTTGGAAATGCGCCGTGTCAGCTGTTTGGGATTCCCCTAGGTAATTTCCCATCAGAAAGCAAGAGGAGAATCCGCGCTTCCTGATTGGCTGCCTGTCACATTCAGCCCAGTCGGGGAAAACCCCTGATTTAGATCAGAGGCTACTAGAATGTCTTTGGAATCTCCTCCCCTCCCCCGGTCCGCTGTTGCGCTTTGTGTTGCGAATTTCTGTTCACAACTAAATTTCTTGAGGCGATGTTATGCTTAGACAATCTTTAGACAATTAATCGACCAGCAAAATCTGTCATCGCGACAGGCCTACTGATAAAGTTATCAGTTCATTCATGACATTAGTTGCCTTCTCTGCCGACTGCATGGAAATCATAAAACATTGTTTTTCTGGATTATTTTTTATTATTCTATCTTTCACAGTTGAGGCGTACCTGATGCCATTTAAAGTTGTCTCTGTTCTTTGGAAGAAGGAAAAATCAAAAAAATCAGTGGTGTGTCAAATACTTATTTTCCCCTCTGTATGTCAGCGTGGGATCCTCAGAACCTCCATGAGACACATTCAGAAAGTAACAGAGTGGTAACAGCTTCTGCCTCTAATCTGATGATAAAAATAATGATGACGATGATGATGATGATGATGATGATACAGTTGTTCAGAGGAGACAGTCAGCAGGCTACATGAGGACCAGAGTGAGGGAGGTGGTTGTGTTCAGGTGTTTGAACTGAACTGTCCACCATGTTTCCTCTGCAGGTCTCAGAGGATCCGGACTCTGGCCACGGCTCTGAGTCCAGCCTTTCTGAGGTTCGGGGGAACCAAGCAGGACTTCATGGTGTTCAGTCCTCAGAGGAGCCAGCAGCTGGATCCAGGTCTCTCTTCCTCTTCTTCTTCTCCTGCTTCTAAGCAGCAACATCTTGTATAGGGACAGTCTTATGTGAAATCAACTTTGTTGAGATTTACACCATGTTATAATGTTATTGCCTCCTCAACATACCTGGAGTGTTGCCTTGAATCCTTCTTACATGTTGAGAAACCCTTCAATCTCCGTGGCAACCATTCAGTGGTGCAAAACGCAGACCTAGCGCCTCAGAGAAGCAGCTTCTCCTCTGAGCTGTAGTTTCCAAACTTCCACCTCACAGATCAGCCCTCCCCCATTCTGCTCCTTCAGACTAGCCAGCAGCAATTAGCAAACATTATAGCACTATAGAACTCATTATAGCAGCTACTTCTCACTGCAACACTGGTAAAAACGTTGTTAAAGGGTTAATAGAGGAGTCATATTGTCATGACTTCCTGGAGGTGGAGTTTCAGAAAGAGTAGGAGTTTTTAAAGAGACAGAGGCCCAATTTCAACACAATAAATCAGAAAGTAAAATTTCTTTTCAACCATATTTGATATAAAACAGCATTTTTATATCAACGTATTTTGCTATAAAATGACATGATGTGCCTTGAAAATGAAAAATACCACCCCTTTATTTGTAACAATATATAATATTGATAATATCAATACCAAGCCAGTATCATTTTCAGATTGATAATGACTTCACTTGTCAGATTGATGACAGTTTTCCTCCTGAAATGTTATTTCTAAATAAGTATTGGTACTATTGTTAGTGATACTGCTGTATTTACTTGGTATCATATTGATACCATGCAGTATCACACTCCTCCAGCTTACAGGACTGCAGCGTATTTTCAGACATAAACAACACAACACATTCTCACTGTGTTGAAATAAACACAGTGTTCAGCAGTTTGTGTTCTGATGGCTTCCTTTAGCCAGGAGAACTTGTCCTCTGACCAGCGGCTCTCGGCCCCTCAGGTGAGCCCTGCAGCAGTGTCCGGCTGCCCTGGAGGCTGGAGCAGAGACTGAAGCTAGACTGGGTCCAGCAGCAGCTCGTCCTCACCAAGGAGGAGCAGCAGAACCAGAACAACCCGGTCCACTTCACAGGTAGGTCCTGGATGTCCGGCCGGCCTTCCTCTGAAGCTGCGGGAGTCTCCTGATGGCTGTCTGTCTCCGTCAGAGCTCACCGTGGACCTGCTGCATTCCTTCAGCAGCTGCTGCAGCCTGGATCTCATCTTCGGCCTGAACGCGCTGCTCCGGACGGCAGACAACATGTGGAACAGCAGCAACGCCCAATCTCTGCTCCGCTACTGTGACTCCAAACAGTACAAGATGTCCTGGGAGCTGGGAAACGGTTAGCATCCGCTCTCAGTTATGACTCAGACACCAGCCTCAGTGAGGGAGCAGGGTGGGCTTCAGGCAGTGGCATGAACCGCTCAGCTGGTCAGGTGCATCTAACTAAGTCTAACTCACAAAGACAAGAGACATTGACAGATTCAAACACTGTGGTGACATCCATGTAGCCTTAACCTGCTCACTGTGATGAACTCGGTCAGTGATTAATTAACGTCTCCATCTGTGGTGTGTTAAGAACCAGGAAGTTTCAGGGATGGAAGAGTTTCCATCTCTGAAACTCTCTCACATTTTGTAATCTTACAATCACAAAATGTAAAATAAATTTTTCAGGATTTTATGCAAAAGCCCAGCACAAAGTACTACATGCAAGCTCCTTTTCTGTTTAAAAATGGTTTTAAAATAAAAATCTGAAAAGTGTAATCTGCAATTGTACTTAACTCCCTTTAATCTGATACCCATAAATAAAATCCAGCTGCCTTCAGCAGTCCCAAGTTCAGGGATTTGACACCCGCAGCTTTTTGAATCTAACACAAAACCCTGAGAGGTTTTTTATGTTTCCACAAATTTTAAAGGAGCTGTATTGTGTAAAATCCACTTTATTGAACTTTACATCATATCATCATTTTACTCCCTCATCATAAACATACCTGCCGTGTTATTTTGAGTCTTTCGTACATGTTTGAGGAATCCTTTAGTCTCCCATGGCAACAATTTGGTTTACAGAGACGCCTGCTCTCACTGAGCGCCGACCTTTCCATACAGCTCCATCCTGACGCTGCAGACCCCAACTGAGCCTCCACCCCACAGAGCAGCTCCTCCCCCATGCCTCTCTCACTGAGCTCCTTAAGACTAACCAGCAGTAATTAGCAAAAACGGCTCATCTACTTCTCAGTATTCACTGAAAAAAAGTTTTTACTCTCTTAATAGAGGACTGTTAATGTGACAACACACACCGTGTGGATGGAAATCAGCTGGGAGTCGAGTTCACCCATCTCAGAAAGATGATGTCAGAGTTCAAACTTTACGTTTTTCTCTGGTCTGAACAGCAAAGAAAAACTTGAGTTTGGGATGAAAGGGGAAGTTTATGGTTGTAATGTTGCTGCTATCAGTTCATCTCTAAGTTTCAAGTTCCTATAGAAAACAAAGTCTGTTGGATGGACTTCTGAAGATTGTTCTTTTGTTGTCGAGAGGGTTTGAGTCTGCGTGGTTTGATCATGATCCAAATTCAGCAGTGAACATTGAGCTTTATGAGACTCAGGAAACCTTTTAAGCCGATTATCAGATGAGCTTCTTCTTTCTCTCTTCCCTTTTTACAGATTATTGCAGCAAATCTGGAGTAATACTGAAACTGTGTGGTTTCTTACGTGACGTCTGAGTTTCACTTCTGTGTCTCCATGTGGTGAGAGTCTCATACTGACAGTGTCCTGTGTGTCTGCAGAGCCAAACAGCTTTGAGAAGAAGGCTGGGATCCGTGTGGATGGAAATCAACTGGGAGTCGATTTTACCCATCTCAGAAAGATGATGTCAGAGTTCAAACTGTACCGGGACGCCGGGCTGTTTGGACCCGATGTGGGCCAGCCGCGGGACCACAGGGCGCATCTGCTGGAGAGGTCTGCACCGGATCTGCATCACAAATGGAACTATAATGCTTTTGTTTTCTTCATGAAAATTGATAGTTTTTATGAATAATAAGGAGAGCATCTACAAAGCACGTCTCGTTTGCTAATAGAGCAAAATAGAAAAAACCTTTTATTGAACCTCAGAAGGGAAATTTAGATGTAACAGCAGGATGAAGATATGCAAGTTCACACAAAAACGTTTCAAATAAGTGTTTAAAAATATACATATATAGAAAACAAGATTAACAATAACAGCAATAATAATGTACTGAACAAGATTCTAACATAAAAATACAGTGCAGTTATTAAAATAGAAATATTGTACTCACAATCCAGGAGATGCGCATCTGAGTAGGATGACTTTTTAAAAAAGTACATAATGTGTGAACATGAAACAACACAGAAAAACTGATGTGCAATAACAGCAGAAATGATGTTAAAATGAGCAAAACTGCAAATGGTTGAGCAAATGTCAGCAGGGATATAAACAGTGACTGAGTTTGCAGGAAGCGGTGATGGTTGTAGAGTCTGACCTGCTGACTGATTCATTACTGGGCTGAAGAAGATGTCAGGTGATCCTCGCTCTGCTTTAGTTTAACTTTATAAATTCACTAACTGTTTCCTCCTCGTGTTTCTGCCTCAGCTTCCTGCAGAGTGGAGCCAAGGCCATCAACGCCTGTACCTGGCACCAGTGAGTTGACTGTCGCCACGGCGACCACATTCCTCAGCAGCACCGAAACATCAGCTTCAGCATCACTGCAGAAGCTCTGTCCAAACGGATCTGTAGTCACATGAGGGTTTTTGGACAGTCAATGCTGTTGGAACTGCTGCATCTGCTGATAGATTCTGGTTCCTCTGTGGTTTCACACCCTGAGCTCAGCCAATCATTGATTAGATATGAAGTCATCCCTGAAGCGATGGCTGCTGTCACATGGTGGTTCCATCACGCTGTCCTGTCCTCTGTCTCCTAGTTACTATGTGAATGGCAGAGACACTTCACTACAGGATTTTCTAGATCCTGAAGTTCTGGACACCCTGGCTTTGAAAATCAATGAAGTTTTGAAGGTAACGGCGTCAGACTGCAGCATCTGGGTGGCTGAGGGTTTGATGACAGAGATGTTTCATTGCTTGTTCCTTGTGTGGCTCAGAGAGTACAGCAGGAGTCTCCGGGGAAACCAGTGTGGCTTGGAGAGACGAGCTCGGCCTACGGAGGCGGCGCGCGGGGACTGTCGGACACCTTCGTCTCTGGATTCATGTGAGTCCAGGTCTATTTAGAAAAACCTCACATTTAACCAGAATAAAGTCTGATTCATTCAGTGATCATTGCTGCTGAGAGAGGATCGTGTTGAGGATCAGCTGAAGCTGTACGATGTGTTCAGGCTGTAATTCTGAGGGCTAGAAAAGGAAGCAGAGGCTCCTGATGCTCATCAGAACCAGAAATACTCAGCTGAAGTCTGAAGTGTAGAGAGTGAAAAGGAATGGTGAGAGAATGGTGAAGAAAAATGGTGTGGTCTGTCTCAGATCCAGGGGATTGTTGAGACCAGAGGTCACCTTTGACCTCTGGAGTTTCTCACAGAGCAGATCAGGCTGAATTGTGTTAAATGAACATGATCCTCACAGTGCTGCTGCTTTGACCAGATGACAGTGGGTTTGTTGATGACATCATCAACTCCATGTTTATTACATCACATTACCACTTACCATCACTCAGTTAATTAGAATATAGAAACGTTCATTTTGCTCAATAGTTCAATAAGTGAAACATTTTATAGACTACACAGATGGATTTTTTCACACCTTTATCCTGGATATGATAATATTTATGATAATATTTATGATAATATTCTGTTAATGAAAACATGACATTTGAAATCATAGTATTACATCAGACCAATAAAACATTTTTTTAACACAGAAAGTGTATTTAATTCCTGTTTCTACCTGGTTGTTAATCTTAAAAGTTACTTTTAATCTGACAAACAGGACTAATCGGAACAAGATTCTGAGTTTCTGAATATATCTTTACAGATGATGGTTGTAATGTTTAACAGGTGTGACGACGTTCACAAGGCATTACTGAAAGGTCTGTACAGTTTATCAGCAGGTGTATGATGTTATGGTTTTATGGTGCAATGGATTTTGAATCCAAAAGGGGAAGAAGAGCAGCTGACTGTTCTACTTCAGTCTCATGAAATGATGACGTAACAAATCAGTACTGAAGTTTATCCAAAACCCAGAAACCTTTTATTATTAATAAACCTCATGTTTTACTACCAAAAGCCTTTGACTAAAGCTAAAACAACCTGACAAAAGTGAAGAAAAGTATTCAAGAACCAAAGAAGGAGAAAGAGAAGACTGAAAATAAAACGTTAATTGCAAGAATGTTAGCTCGGTAGAAGCTCATGCTAACATGAGGGTCTGTGCTCAGCTCACATTTAGAGCTGGACGTTTTCAGGTGTGGAAAACAAACAGACTTGTGGTGTGTGTGCAGGTGGCTGGATAAATTGGGCCTAGGAGCCAGGTTGGGCGTGGATGTGGTGATGAGGCAGGTGCTGGTCGGCGCCGGGAGCTACCACATGATCGATGACGACCTGGACCCCCTCCCGGTAAGACGGCTCTGGACTTCCCAAAACTGAACTCATCTTCAGTCATTTCAATCCACTGTATCTCTTTACAAGGCGACTCAGTGAGTTGATGCAAAAATTACAAAAACTGATTGAAAAATAGATCTAGAAGTTGTTGATAAAGCATGAATGGAATGATACTTATGAAAAATGCTGATGTCCGGGGGAAACTGCAGGATCATTGTGTCATCCTGAACACTGTTGCTGATCCGGGTCCGGAAAAAGCCACGCTGCCGGAGACTGCCTACTCAGCCGGAAATCTGATCTGGGATACTGCTGACTATCGGAGTAACTTTGGCCATTTTCATTTAATATGGAAACAATTCTGTTGCAAATAATAAGACAGATGTGGGTCAATGGACCCACAATGGCATTTATCGCTTTCATTACTAATGTCATGCTTTTTTTTAAATGAATGCAATAAAAAGTAAAATTGTTTTTGTATTTATTAATAGATGTTGTAACACTGCATTGGAACCCTCTCCACCGCTGTTAGCCATTGTTTAGCTAACTGTGTTAGCATTGTGCTTTGAAATGAGCTGAGGAAAATCACAGCACACTTTCGTGGGAAGCTAAATTTTCAAATTACTCTCATAATGATCTAATTGTAACTGTATAAGAAGAACCAAGCAAAGTTTATTTCACTTGAAAATAACTTTTTCTTAATAAAATTGGAACACACCAGCTTTAAGCCCTGTGAGGCAGAGGAGGGAATGGCTAAATAATGAAAGAACATCATAGCTTCTATCCGTTATTAAATGGTGGAACTGATGGTGTTACTTTCGTCCCCAGTGTCCTCTAATACAAAAAACACCTTCTCCCACCATAGTTGCTAGGCAATAGCATATACACAAAAGTAAGGGCAGGAATAAATCTGAAGACTGTCTAATTTCATCGTCACTTGCTGCTGGTCTTCATGCTGGACCAAGGATTAACCTTTGCTGAGTTTAGACCCACCCTGCATAGAGGAGTTTTAACCAGTTTTGAACGACACAAATTAAGGAACCCAGAGAGTTTGAAAGTCAGTTTAACATCATAACCAACTGGAACCTTTATTTTGGTTTGATTTTATTCACCCATACTTTTCTCTCTCTACTCAGTCATTTGATTTTCTGGCATCATTTTGAATCATCCACCTCTGTCTGAATTGCTGGCTCTTCTTCCAGGATTACTGGCTGTCGCTCCTCTATAAGCGACTCGTCGGACCGGAGGTGTTGAAGCTTCAGCTCGTTTCTGATTCTGGCAGAAGTAAAAGAGTGAGGCTGTATCTGCACTGCGCCAACAGGAAGAGGTATTCACAGAAACAAGACAAACATGTTCAAGAAGCACGGAGAAACAAACAAACTGATCAAGAGGTCGAGACAAAGGAAATATTTGCTGCCTTTTTTAACGTTCCAGGCAGCTCAAAGAGGTGAAGCTTGTGTAAAGATCTGGTGACAGCCTATGGTGAGATGCTGTGTTTTGTTTTGTGTGCAGTTACCCTGGCGGAGCCGTGGTGCTGATATGGATGAACCTGAGCAGGAAGCCAGTGAGGATCTCACTTCCTGCCCGCGTCTCCAACAGCACAGTGGACGCTTTTGTTCTCCAGTCCAACCAATCGGGAGTGGAGGGACTGCAGTCCAGGTGCCTCTCTCCTCTCAATACAGCCTTTTATTCCCCTAACTGAGAGCCACCGAGTCACGCAGAAGATTTAATTCATTTTTGTCTGGTGCTTCCTGTCATGTGAAATGTTGACAGTGGTTTAAATCAGAACACTTTCCGAGAGGAAAGAGAAATGTTTATGGACAGTGATTGAGCAGATGCTTGTGGCAGCGGCTGTTTTGAGACTTTAAGTTATTTGTTTGGAATGTTTCTGTGCTAAATGGTTAGAGAAAGTCCAAGGTTTTTATTAGCAAAATAGGAGAAATTAGATGAAAATTCCCCCATTTACATTTTTGATCCTTCTTTAATTCAATTAAAAAAATACCTAATTTCTAGTTCTTCTAATAGTGGTAGATGGGGATGCTGTGGGCAGAAGGGTGCACCAGTAGCAGTCTGTGTTGCAACAAATCTGAACTTTCCTCTGACTGAATCAAATTAAACAAGAAAAATAGCTGTTCCCAGCGAAACAGCCGTGAGAATGCTGATTTGCAGAATGTCTGCTGCTGAAATGCAAGAAAAAGTGCAGAAGAGCATAATAAGTAGAAGAAAGCAGAACAAATAGAAATAGTTTAAACAGTTAAACAGTGAAATGTAGCAAACAACATAAATTTAGCAGAAGGAGAAATTAGTACACGACCAGAAATATTTGTAGTGAAACATAGAAAACATAGAGCATAAAGGAGCAGAAGCATATTTGCAGAATGATTGATGGAGACATGCAAGAAACATGAGAATAAAGATTATGATGTAGAAAAAATAGAACAACGCTACAGTCATACATTGTAGAAAATATGTAAGTAATGAAATTTAGAAGAATTCAGTGGAAGAAGCAGGAGTTTGTGTGCAACCTGAATTATTTGAAAAAGCCAAAAAGTGAAACAGAGCTTAAGGAAACCTAAAATTATCACAGGAAGTGATAATTATAGGTTTTAGTACAAAACCAGAAATATTTGAAACAGTTGAACAGTAAAACAGCAAAAACCGTAAAGTAGCAGAAGCAGAAATTAGTACGCCAGAAATAGTTGAAACAATTAAACAGTGAAACAGTAAAACGCATAAACTAGCAGAAACAGAAATTATGACAAAACAAGAAATATCTGAAAAAGTGAAACATAGCAAAACCAAAAGCAAAAAGGATCAGAAGAAGCAGAACATTTTGATATATGAATTGGTAAAATTGGTAAAAGTTTGCAGAAGACCTTTGCCGACAGTAAAACTAGTAGAACCAAAGGCATATACAGACAAGTAGACAAGCAAGATGCATAGAAACAGATAGAAACATAGCACAAGAGAAAAACACATTGAAAGAATAGGAGAAAGTGTGACATGGCTGTACTCCAAAGGAGTTTGACAGAAAACAGTAAAACCTGTAGAAGTGATAGTAATAATTCCATAAAGTAGACACACGTGGCTACATTTAATGCATAAATTATTTCTCTACAGTGAAATATGTATGAACAGCATCATTTTGTTTGTCAAAACGCAGAAAAAGTTCAAAAAAGGCAGTTACTAGAGTCTCCACTCTAGTAAATGACATCAGTTAGTGAATTCCACCATGTATTTCAATGGAGCAAAACAAATTGCACAAAAGGGCAATTATTTCAAAAAGTGCAATAGTGAAGTTTACCAAAAGACATAGCACCATTCTCCAAAAGAAGCTGAATGTTTTGATATATGAATTAGTACAATTAGTGAAAGATAGCAGAAGTAGTTAACGACCAAAAAATGTGAGCAGGATCTTAATAAGTGAGAATGCAGTATACATTCTCACATTTATTTATACAGCACTGGCCAAAGTGTTGCACGCAAAAACAACAAATAACAATAATTCCAACATTAAGGAAAATATAAACACAGCATAAGAGAGAAACAGAAACATAGAAAGGGCCAAACATGAATGTCTCACTCTGTATTAAAAGCCAGTGAGTACAGATGTGCTGAAGCGACTCAGTAACACCTAGAGTTGAGGTGTGTTTAATATGAAGTGGCAGCAGAAGGGAATGAAGACTGTTGCTGGGTCTGCTAACCCTCCTCCTTTACTTTTGTTGCTCTTTTTCACATCTCTGCTTGGCCATGGTCAGAAAGTCGAACAGAGAGACGTTAGAGTTCATGTGATTAGCAACTGCTGCTAACATGAAGAGACTGATTTCAGCTCATATCAGTCTGCTGATTAGAATAAACTCTTTCACCACTTCACCTGTCCTGATGATCTGAACAGACTGACATGAAGCCGCCAGAACAGAAATAAGAACTATAAGACAGAAGAAGATGAGGCATGTTTCAACACCCACCACTCGCTCCATCCTACTTTCAGGGCAGAGTCAGTGTGGAAACAGTTGGGACTGGGTGGATGTGAATCCCACAGCGTGTGTCCACTGATACATGTATCAGTGGACACACGCAATGGGAACAGAAGGAGGGACAGGAAGGAGTGTAGAACATAACCACTGGCCCTGGTGCATTCAGAGTTCTTCTTTTCTCCGGGTTCCTGACATTACAGTGACATTGTGGACCACTGTGTGCTTTTGTAAGGGTCATTAATTCTTCAGACCACTGCTTGCTGGACGCTTTGGTTCAGTCAGGTCAACATCAGAAGTTACAAAGGACACAAACACACCAGACTGATGCAGCTGGACCTTTGCTTTCAGCCACATTGCTCGTGTCAGCAAAACTAAGGCTTTTGTGTTTGACTGTAAGCCATCTAATGATGGACTGTAGCGATCATGTAGCAATAAGGTATGAGCAGGAGTAGGGTGACATCTAGAGGTGAAAGGGACAAACTGGCCAAATGAACTTCGAGGGTTCTAGAGGAAGTTACTGAGGCTGATGCGCCGACCTGATTATCAGCAGAATTTCAGTAAACGTGACTGTCTGGCTCTTTGAGGACTGTTGGAGCTCTGCTTGATTCTCATTGCCCTCATCTGCATTGTCCTGACTGTGTGTGTTCTGTTTTCCCTGCAGGTCTGTTCAGCTGAATGGAGAGCTGCTGAAGATGGTGGATGATAAAACTCTCCCTGCGCTCAACGGCACTCAGCTTCCTCCTGCTGAACACCTGAAGCTTCCGCCGTACTCCCTGGGGTTCTTCGTCATGATGGCTGCACAGGCGCCGGCCTGCAGCTGAGCCCAGTACTGAGTCTGGTTCTGAGTCTAGTTCTGAAGGAGCTGAGTTAAGTTGCTGAACATTCTGGGACTGGATATGATCTTCTGCTGTGGAGTTTCACTCACACAAGGCGCTGCTGCAGTGTCCTACTCTGAGAACACACACTGTAATCAATTTCTCCTGCTGGGTAAAACTTTTGTGATAATGTCTACATGTTTATCCTGATAGATCTCAGGTTAACTCACAACTGCACTACTTTTCAAGAGAACATCTTGAAAATCAATTACTGGAATAAGGGAGTCTTTTAAAGATGGTTAATAATTTTATAACATTTACAGCTGAGGCTTGTTTGACTTTATTTCATCTTGAATAAAGAACATTCAAGTTACATTTCTTGGCCTGTATTTGACAAAGATGCTGCAGCTAGAAGTGTACCTCATATTTTAGTATGAATCCAATGACAAGTAAATACAGGGTCAGTGGCATGATATCAATACTGATGCAAATACTGATACTTTGAGTTTGAGTGACAGAGCTAAGCCCCTCCTCCTGGCTCTGATTGGTTGTTTTTGAACAGCGTTGGGTTTCTTCAGACAGCAGTAGCAGCTCAGGGAGGAAGTAGAATAGAGGGATCTTTTCACAGATTATCTGTCTCATATTGTACTATCACAACATGGTGACAGCTTTAACAAATATGTAAAAATCATATTCTTTAAAGGTTGCAGCTTTACCAAACTTAGAAGATTAATAAATAGCTGTCTCTGCATTTCATAAGTACGTCTTGAAAATAAATGATAATGCACATCTTTTTACAATGATGTAATCAGTTAATATACTGATTAAAAAATCTCCTTTAATTTTTGTTACGCTGAGAGGTGTGGGGTGGAAGGAAAAACTCAGCAAAGTCAGCTGTACCATGAAGAAAGGTGATTTATTA
>CAEGAF010154470.1:0-10626 GCA_903067075.1 Micropoecilia bifurca
TTAATTTTCCTACATTCCCAGATACAATGAAACAAGGTCCCTTTCTCCTCTAAACATTTTGTGCAAATGTCTGGTATATTAGAATTGTACTGACTTGTGATCCCATTTAGCTAGTAGTATGAACGACCATGCAAGAAAAAAATATTTGACCTAAACATAGCCTTAAAGACTTAAGTTAACCTATGCACAGAATCACGAAGACCCAAGGGTCAGCAGAAAGGTCAGGGAGGAAGTTGTGTGGAAGCTGAAAGCAGAGTTAGCTTATAAATCAAGACACAATAGGTTTAATGATCACAAAAGAAAAAGAGTTCAGTACAGCAGCAAACCAACAAGAACACGTCCACCTGAACTGAACGGTGGACTGAAAGCAGCAGCCGGTGTTATCTGAGTGCAGTGCAGACATACTTCTCTGTCCTTGAGCTTCATGGCCAACACCAGCTGGTTCCTGTGGTGGGCCAGTGCTTCTCTGTAGCTGCTTTTAGAGAACAACGCCGAGCCGAGGTTCCCGTGAGCCCGGCATTCACCCGACTGGTCTCCTGCGAAGTTCAACGTACACCCAGTTAGTTGCTTTTCACACGTTTTACACATCATCGGCACTTTTGCTGCTCCGTACCTAGAGTCTTGGTCACCTCCAGGTCCTGCTGCATGTGAGCCATGCTTCTCTCCACGTCTCCGAGGTTCCAGTACGCCGAGCTGAGAGCGGAGAAGACGGAGCCGCGCAGCTTCCGCGAGCATGTGCCGATCTTCAGCCCCGCCTCCAGCACCACCACCGAGGCGCCGTGGAAACCGTGCGTCAGCAGCTCCTGGCCGATGACGGACACCACCACGAACGGGCTCTTGTCCAGCTTCATCCTCTGAAGCTGCTGGTAGGTGGGCTCAAGCGTGTCTGCAAACAAACATTTAGAGAGAGATATGCATCCGAGAACCGACGCCGATTCACTTCGTACAAATGAGGCAACATGAGTTGTGACTGTGACCCTTCACTTGTGTTCAATACATTTCACTCCACTGATGAAGGAAAGGCCTTCAGTATTACAATAGATGGTGCTAAGGTATGACGGGTCATTGTAGATAAAAACTAAACAAAACAAAACAAAAATAAATTCCAATTTTATAGAAAAGGCTATGAAATTTCAGTTTCAAAGGTGCAAAGTTTTTCAATATTTTTAATTCACAGACTCTGAGATTTGACTTTTTAAACCCAGAAATTTCCTTATCAGAAAATTTGTGAGCTTATTCTCAAAATTTGATTCTTTTTTTCCCTAGCAAATGTTTGACTTTTTAAAGTCAAACTAGTGTTTTTTTCTATAAGATTTTTTAGGATTAATCTCAAAACTCTTATTTTTCTACCAAATTTTCAACTTTTCCAAACTAGAAATACCCTTGATTTTTCAATCAAATCTTTTGACTTTTCAAATTCAGAAATGTCCTTTTCTTTATAGAACATGTCTTAATTCCTTGGCACAATTTTACTCCTTCTCTCCTGTCTACAGTGTCCCTCATATTCCATCATACTAAAGTGATATGTATCCTACAAATAATATTTCTGAGAATTGCTAATTTATGTCAAAAGGCCATTTGAAATGAACCATCTCATTCTGCTGCCTTAGAACCAAGTAAGTTTTTGAACTGATTCATAATTTATCAGCAGTTTTACGTTTAATAGAAATTATTTACTATCAATACTCACTTGTCTTTTTTCTCTTCTCTGAAAGATATGTGAAACCTTGAAGAGAATTCTCTTCCAGTCAGGAAACTTTATCTAAACATTGTTTGCATTGACATTTCACTCCTCGCAGATTAAAAAAAAAAAATTGAAATCGTCTGTTTTGGCCTTGAACACGAAGCCTGGTACTGGAACTCACAACTTTATTGGAGACAAAAAGGAACACAGAACCAAGAGGAACTTCCAACCCAATCCGGATCGGCCGGGCTTTAGCATCCGACTTCTGGATTTAATTTAAAAGTTCCAGAAAACTCAGTTTTTGTTGATACATCTGTGTATCAACAAAGGTTGTGTATGAAAGAACACAACCTTATCTAGCGATCTTACTTTTTGTACTGTTCAAAATTAGCTTTTTGTTTTTCCAAAACCTAAAATTGTGGATAAATTAAATCTACTATCCATAAAAATGGAGAAAATTTTCTTTACAACTATGTAAAGAAAAAAAAAGTTATCCCATAAAAAGCTTGATGGTTTTGATTTGATCTGCGAGAAACTGTTTGTTTACATGTTAACATCTCGGTTGGAAACATCACAAACAAAATTCCTGAAGAGTGAAATAACTTACCTTACTTTAAAAATCCTATCAAACTTACTATAAGTTTGATAGGATTTTTATTCAATTTCAGATGTGATAAAACATCTTGATTAAAACATCTTTAATCAAGATGTTTTATCATGCCAGTGCATTAAATTTGCTGCAGTTTCACATTTCACTAAGACTTGGAGTGACTACAGTTATCCAGTGTAGTGACTGTAAAAGATTGATTAGTTAGAGTTTTATTGCTAAAATTCACAGCTTTTATTCTTGTACCTGGACATTCTTCATCTCTCCAAAACCAGAAAAAATATACCAATTACCAAAAAAAAGAACAATAAAAACAAAAACAAATTCCATCATGGTATAAAGGGATCCAAGGAATCAAAGAGTTAATCAAACAAAGGTCCCAGAAGTCTAACATGGGGAATCCAGTGTTGCTCATCAGTAAAGAAAAAGATCCTCCATTTTGGTAAGCTGCAGTAAATACTCATGAACATGTCAAGTCACATCTGTTCTTGCATCAGAGAGAAACATTTATGAAACATTCTCTGATATGTTGATGAGGTGTATTAACTTCGTCAACAGACCAGGAACCCTGCTACATTTTAGTTTAATTCAAAAAGTCCGAAAGAAAAAAGACAGAACTTCTAAGTTTTATCAAGACGTTTTGTCATAAAAACAAGCAAACGAAAGACTCTTTGGATGGTGATGGGAGTGTGGTGTAATATCCAGCAGCAGCTATGACAACATGACTTGAAACCGAATCCTGCAGTGGAGCGGCTACCGCAGATGTGATACATGACAGGGAGGTAGTTCTGCCACCCAGCAGCAGCCGTCCTCAGAACTTCATCCTCTGTAATCTTCAAACCAAGTGATCCTCCATGTGTTACTGGGATCACAACACTGGGGTAAGCAGCAGGCGGTCCAACAGCTGGGGCCACAGTGAAGGCCAGTGGAGGAAGAGGAGGGAGGCAGAGACCGACAGCCGTGAAGAGGAGGATCCTTCTCAAGATTCTTCATGTCTTTTTTTTTAAAGGGTTCCATAAAAATTACACATTTCTTACAAGTTGACATCTCATCTCCCAAGGCAACCTCCTTATTAGTTTATGCTTAGCGAAAATTGGCATCAACGATGACAGTTTGACGTAACAGTCAGCATCCTGACAGGAGTTTGAGGATCAAGTGATAGACGTCCAATGTTTCGCTTCTTCAGTTTCTGTTTTTGACAGATTTTAACTTTATAAGTACATCCTGGAAGATTTATCCTGAAGGGACAAGAGGGAGACACACTGACAAGCAACATCTGATGCAACGGGTCTGATAAACCAACGTTAGGTTGCGTTCACACCAGTTCTGTTTAGTCTGCTTTAATCCAACTCTAGTAGTTTTGTCTAGAAAATCCGGTTTGGTTGGGGAGATGTGAATGTGTAATCAAACTCTGATGAAGATCAAAAAAGTGAACTCTGCTCCACTAGCAAACCTCGATTTGGGTTCTTTTGAAATGAACTCTGACCCCGTTTGAATGAACATGGGACTCTAAAAGCAGGAAGCAGATTACTGTACAACTGCTACAGTCTGACCACGCTCTAATTTTTGTTCACATTTTGTGAAGAAGGAAGCTTAGGTCACTGTCTTCTTCTGAGGTTTTCATGTCATTTCCTTCAATGGTTTTTGGTGCAGTGCCACCTCAGGCGAGGAGGTGAACAGGTTTTCACAAAGGGTTTAGTTTGTTAGACACAGTGCAGTGTGAAAGTGAAATGCACCATCTGAACCACAATGTTGCCATTGTGGTTCCCAAACAAACCAAGTCTGCCAGACTGTCAGGTGTGAAAACACCTTTAAAATATTCATTTTCTTTCTTTAGTTTCAAAATAAGGCAACCTCTAACTGCTTGAGCAGCAACTTAATGAAAATCAGCTATGCTAGATCATTTAAACAACAACTAATGGAACGATCACTTATTCTTATATTGTTACTAAGTAATCCATGGCAGCAGTTTTTACCCCTTATAAGTAAAGCGAACTCACAAGACCACCCTGGAAATAACTTAATATGAATGACATACCTGTAGATGTTTTGGTTTCATCTTGTGTATGCTTCTCTTCTGTTATATCAAAATAGTTTGCTTCATTTCCTGCCTTCGTCCTACTTTTTCACGGCTTTCTTTTCTCTCATCTCTGTTTCAAATCAGAGGTTCTTCTGTTTCAGTCAGAATAATCACAGACACTTTTCATCACACTCCGACAGGAGTCGTCTACTGAATAAAACAACAAAACGAAAGTAGATGCTTTCTTTTTGTTGCTTTGAAAGGCTTCTTTGTTCCAGTATCTCTAACCTGGTTAAAGCCATAATTTATATATATATTTTTTGTTTCATACTTTTGTTGGATTGCTTCAGCATTGCTGTGGTTGAAAAGCAGGATGAGGTTATCTATATGACTAGATTACCTCTGAGTGGTGATTTCATTGCCGCCTCCACCATGCCGACAAGCAGCTGGAGACTCTTGGGGTCCTGCGCCAGGCCCGACGCGAACGCTGCCAGCGCATCGGCATGACGACCCAGGTACTGCAGGGCAACCCCTTGTCGAAAGTAAGCCTGGAGAGACAAAAATTTCTTTTGATCATTCAGTTTAAACATGTCGTATTTTGCTGGTTACATTTCCCATTGAAGATCAATGCTACAAATTTGTAGCAATGATTTTGATTGGTTGCCTTTTTTTTTTACAGATCAGGCTCATATTACACTGCCATGATATAGTAACATATTTTTATGAGACATGTAAAAAAAAGAAAAAAAGAAAAACTACATATTTTTAGAAAAGTTACGTACTGCAGCTCTAAATGTATATTTAAAATCTGAAATGCCAACCACTTGCATCCATTTACACCCACTGACAAAAAGGAAGGTTGGCAACCGGTGAATTGGTTTGATTTGGTCACATTGTGGTACATATGCAAAAAAAAGTTCAATGTGGGAACCAATGGGCATGTGAGAGTACATATGCGGTGAAGGTACTGGTCACAAAAGACAGAACACCTAAAGGAAGGATTGTACAATGACATAGATTTGACAAGAAAATGTATTTGGCTTCTACAATCACTGGATGACTCATCTTATTCCTAAGGTGATGGACAGTGAACAAACTGAGCGTTCACCAAGGTACCAAAATCTTGCTTTGGTTAGTTTGAGCTAATAAAATGTGGACTTGATAGTGATAGGACAATGATCCAATGGCTTTGGATCATTGTCCTGTTGCATAAATTGGTGGTACTTGAAGTTTTATGGGCCAGTCCAGGTCCAGCAGTTGGTTTGACCTTGAAAACTTTCTGACTGATATATTGGCATCTTCATTCACTGTTGTACCAGGTTGGATCAGAATTATTCATTATTGGTGTTGGGCCTTTGTGACATTTGATTTCACAACAGTACAGACAAAACCAAACGAGAATGCAAGATATAAAGCTGTCTTCATCTATTTATGAGTAAAATAATAGAGGAACAGACAGTTGAGGAAATAAAAAAAGTAGACGTTAATCAGAATGTAACAAGCGCCGTTCACTGCTCTGCTCAATCAACAGTGGAGATATGGAGCCTTTCAATCAACCATCCAGATAGTTTGCACCTGACTCACTCTGCTGTTACAACAAGCGACAAGATGGATCTGGGAGCGTTAAACAAAAGCTAAAAATGCGAGAAGCTACACTGCTTACTTAAGTTATGGTCTAAAAATAAAAGCAATAAAATCTTAATAAAAATAATGGGTTGTGTTTATTGGTAATTTAATTAAACATAATTAGTCCTGTCCAGTTGAGAGACACTTGGGTTGGATTTTTTAGGCCTGATCTAAACTCTAATTTTCAGATAAGGATAGCTTGGTTTGAAGACCTAGTAAATGAAATTTGAAAACAGCTTTTTGTACTTCCTCAAATTATCTTTGATGATCAAATGTGTTTGATGACATTTAATTGTGACAAAAAGGGAAAAGGTGGAATCTGTGAGGCTCAAATGCCTTTTCACAGCACCGTGTTGGCAACACGGCAGTTATTCTGCGATCTCCACCTGAACTGAACTGATTAAAAAGTCAATGCAGCATCGCATATATACCCTCACACACGCTCACACACAGGAGGCGCACTTCATTAGCAGCCCTCACACATTTTCTCAGCGAGATTAGAGACAATGAATCATGACATCAAATTCATGAGGAGGATCAAGCTGGCACGCTCCACAAACACTCTCTCCTACTGCTGACCTCACTGTAACTTAATTGTCTTGTCTACCTCTGTCTTCACATTCATTCTCCTCCTTCTCCCTCATTTATCATCCTGCCCTCTCTGCTCCCGTTCAACTTTATCTGTCATTGCACCGAGCGAATGAAGACAAAGAAGAGAGGAATTAGATTACATGTTTACTCTGTTTACTCGCCGCCACTTTACGCCCCCTTTGTCCCGGCCCTCGTCTTTAGACAGATGGATTGAAACGAATGGAGTTGGCGGTCGGGTTTAATCTAATGGCTGAAGACTCTGTATGTTAATGCTAATGCTAACTGTGAGCAGGTCAGGGTGTCATTTCACTTCTGATTAACGCAAAGTGGGATAAATTGTTAGGAGTTACAGCTGAGGCCTTGAAAGCTCTTTGTCAGACAAAACACGTTTATCAATGCAATCGTTGCAATGCATAACATTAAAAGTCAACTTTTTTTTAAATAGGCTTAGGAAGCAAAGATTCTACCAGTGTTTTAAGTAAAATCTTTAAAAGTCTTTAAGGGGCAAGTCTAATTCAAATCTGATTTTTTTTTAAAAGTCCAAAATAAGTCGTAAAGGTCTGAGAGGCTGACCCAGCGGTCTGCAACGTGCGGCTCCAAAGCTGCATGTGGCTCTTAAAGGCCTCCATAGAAACTCTTAATGGCTTTTGCCAAAAACAATAACGAACTGAGGAATGTTTTTAAATATAAAGCAAATAAAAATGATTCAAATCACAGTTTTGTGTGTCTTCAGGTCATTTCGGCATAGTTCTTCTAGAACAGAGCTGCACTAGTTTATTTGATTAATCTCTACGATTATTAAAATTAATAGAATGGCAGAAGATTAATCAAATCAGTCGTGATCAACTGATGTAATCGTCAACTAATTTAGTAATTGATTAATCATTAACTGCCGCATGCAGACTCTAAGGGACATTTGCTGAAAGAACAACACTCACAGAGCTGCAATTAAGCCAAAAGTTTACACAAAATATGTACATTTTGCATTTAGGATTAAAAAGTCCTTATGTCAGTGTACATGTTCTACCCAGAAATCCTCAATAATTACATTATAACATGATGTGAAGCTCCAAAAAAGTCTATTTCGCATAATATTTCCCCTGAATATGCAGCAAGACATGAGTCCATGTGATGGTAATCTAAGATTCCTCTGGTTTAGATTTTCCGAATAATCAAAGTGGGAAAAAAAAAATCAGTTTTCACAGTGAGGTCTCCACTTTAAAGCAGCATCAGAAGGACAGATTCTCACTTTGTTTGAGCTCAAAGCGTCGATGCCAAGAGTCCATGCTGAGTGAGAGAGAGACAGCCGGCCGACCTCTGACCCCCATCCAAGCTGGAGAGGAGAGCAGCAGGTCTGGACCGGGACAGGGAGCCGAGTCGGTAGCCGTGGCGACATATGGACGCCCCACCTGTCTCCCCGACTCTACTTAGCACTTCCCCTCCCATCCGTCTCCCTCACACTGATTCGGCTGCTGGAAAGAGGATGCACTGCTCCCAGTACCGTCTATTCTTGAGCTTGTGGGACGATGATTTCTATCAAACCAGGATGATTACATCCAAGGAGGAATATTACAATCACAGAACGTTTGCAATTATCTCCGCACGGCTGTGCGAGAGCGGATGTGTGTGTGGCACCACGTGTAAGGTGGGGATGTGTGCAGTGGTGGGAGCCAAGATATGTGCAGGTGTGTGTGTGTGTGTGTGTGTGTGTGTGTGTGCTGGAGCTTTTTAGCCCTATCTGGGGTGAGAACATGCCAGAGACTGACAGCAGGAAGAGTCTGCCTCTACCACCACCTACACCCCCACACACACACACACATTCTGACTTTTAGCTCAGTCTGGCCCCGCTACCTGTGGGACACACAAAAGGACGGAGACGCCCTCGTAAACAAACACCGCCTCCTCTCTGAGCATCCTAGGCACATCCTCTCTCTCTCTCCTTGTGTTTTTTGCCACGGCGTTTTGAAAGACTCTGAAAGAGCTTGTCAGATACCAGAGATTTGTCTGGACTGCAGGTATCTCCCACCGATTCCCCATCGGCCTCGCAGACAGACCCTTCGCCGTCAGCTGACAGCTCTCTGTCCGTTAAAGCGAAGAGATCGATAAAAAGGGACAGGGCTAATTTAGCTGCTGTGTACAGTACTGCAGTCTGTTTATATTAATGACATATGGTGTGTGTGTGTGTGTGTGTATTCATTTCTCTCTGTGCACATAAAGCCATCCAGGGAGAGCTTTCAGCGGCTGTGGCTAATAATCGATCAGACGACGCGAACGAGGGAACTGCCCACTGTGAAAATGGAGGAGCGCTTGGCTCAGCGGCTGCTCCTCTGAGCTTTAAAACTTCGCCATTTAGTTTCAGTCTCATGGAGTTCCTGTCAGCCGCAGCGGGGAGTTGCTTTCTTTCACATGAAAACATTTTAAAAGCCCAGTCCACACGAGCCGTTCAGTAATAAACCGATAAACACAGCTCAGGGAACCAGACATTAGCAGCCAGAGAGCGGATACATCCCTCTAGAGGCGGTGGAGATCATTTTGGCCTCGCATGTAGGAAGACGGAAACGTCTCCCGCTGCAGTTTCAGCAACTTTTGCACTTTCATTTGTTGCTCTGATCTGTGCTGCACATCGTCTTGTACAGGTGCTACACCACTGATAGAGTCTAATAGCACCGATGTTTGTTGATTAGGGATGAGAAACAAACAAAAAAAGAAAGATGGACTATTCTGATTCAATTCATAAACATGAAAAATTGAACTTAAAGTTAATTTGTGGTCTCATTTTCAGAAATGAAAAAAGGAAACTTGGAACCATGTGCAGAATGTTTGACATGGTTTATGATGAACATGACAATTTATTCTTCATCCAGTACATCAAAGCAAAAAAAAAAAATGTGAGTCTTAACTCTGAATTAAATTCAAAGAAATTTAACCGATGGTGGCACTTAACAAAAATTTTTGATAGCATTTGATAGCAGGGTATGTAACAAATGAATCCCAATTAATCACATTTTAATAGAAAACTGTCTTGACGATATGAAAAACATTTTCAATTCAAAAACTTTTTTTTTCACCTGAATTATTGAATAAATAGACATGAGAACAGATGGATTTATACTTAAATATATATTCTGACATGGACTTAACGATATTTTTAGGTACTATTGTGTATTTGTGATAATAATGAAAGTAGCGATAAAAACGATTTATTAAGCTTTTTTTAAGGTGGCTGTGACTGCATAGCACAACAATTACAGCACCAAATATACATACATACAATCACAATAAACCTACGTATCTGTAATGCATTTCTTTCAGACACCAGCAGTCACATACTGAAGTGTGATCTGTATCACTAAGCTACAGTCTCTGCATTTAACCATATTTTCAAATGTATTGATATTTATTAATACACCCATTGAACAAACAGTGGAGAAAATAGTAAAATATTAACAATCTTGACATCATGAACCATTTGGGGATTTTAAACAGCAGCTGGAATTTATTGTGACAATAATAAAACAAAATTCTTACCATGATAAGAAATGTATCACAATAAATGATAAAAAATAAATGCTTCGTCATAACGATGCAAAGAAAAGTATTAAAATTTACATTGTAAGATCTTGACAGATCTTGACAGATCTTATGAAATGAAACAGTAATTCTGACCTAAATGGAAAACTGAGAGCACAGGGGAAAAAATCATTTTAAAGCAACAAAGTATGACAGAAAGTCTAAGGGAGCTTCAAGTCGGTTAAAAAAAGAAACAACCCATAAATCTGAATTGAGATATTTCCGTCTATGACAAAGTGGAGAAGAGAATAAAAACCTTTCTGACTTCTGCTCAGCTCTAACGTAGAAACACATCAGTGAAAGCAAAACCCCGGAGTGCGAGCCATCCAGCGAGGGAGGTGTTGTACGTGTCGGAGCAAAGGATGCGCACCGGATGAACAGATGCTTCAATTACCGCTCGTAACTCACATTAATCGAGAGCAGATGGGAGCACAAATGGCGGCGGGAAGACAGAGAGAGAGAGAGACAGAGAGAGAGAGAGAGAGAGAGAGAGAGAGAGAGAGAGAGAGAGAGAGAGAGAGAGAGAGA
>CAEGAF010154471.1:0-19061 GCA_903067075.1 Micropoecilia bifurca
CGCCGCAACAAGCAAACGTCCTCATTCACTCAGTGCGTTATAGTTACACATCGCTTAGCATTTGTTGCTGCGCGTTTGATCAGAGTGAAGGAAAGAGACCAGCTGGACAGACAGGCTGAGAAATGAGATGCAGGTGATCAGTATCGGCAACAGAGCCAATGATCACCGATCATGCATTTTTCTCGAAAATTGGCCCGATTGTGATCGGTGACCGATCGATCGGCACACCTCTACTATTTAATGGCTTAATGGCTTGTTACACAAGCCATTATGCTGGTACCTTTATGTTAATCATTATATTATTGATTCTAGACAATGACTGATAAACTATCACAATCTAAAATTAAATAGGGTTTTTGTGGTAAGATGACAATTACAAGATGGCACATACATGCTGCATATTTGTCATTTTTAAATGATAAAATAAGAAAAAATGACGGCTTGAATGAATTTTTTTCTGATAGCTTTAAACTTAATTCAGTTTTGATATTAAGAAGCTTCTTCTTGCCTGTCCTAAAACAAACATAAAACAGCAGAATCTCAGGATATTACAGTGTACTTTAGGTATTTTAGATAATGATACCTTCATCCGGTTCTCTCTTTTCTGATGTGACCTGACAGGGTTTCTCAAAAATCTAATCATAAAACACATTTAAAATCTCAAGCTCTTATCTGGTTTGGTAATACAGGCCTGATATCTCTGGTCTCGACCAGGTTTCTTTCTTCTGGCAGCTTTTCAAGCCTTTATGTGCTGTGAGTCTTGATGCATTGTGATGTGTCACCTTGTGTGATGGTTTTATCCATGGATCAATCTGCTCACATGCGACATCATGTGCTGCTGCTGCTGCACTGCAGCTCCACAGTCTGACAGGGATGAGTTGTAACATGAGAAATATTAATAACTTGTTCTTAGGTTAATCTAACAAGGCTGTCTGTATTTTTATAATATCTATTTAGTAAATTGCAGAAAAGGCTATTTTGTTTACAGGTTTTGTTTAGGAAAATGTTTGAATTTGTGTAGAAAATGATATAAGAGCGCACAGTTTGCAACCTGAAGACAAAAACAATATGCTGGGCTTGCGTTTATTTATTACCTTTACATTTACATATAAACAATTGCTTAATTTTTATTTTATTTTATGCATGAAGTTTAATACTCAACATCTTTCTGACATTTGTAGAAACGTCCAGCCTTTGCCTAAAGCCGCTTATGTTTGAAGGATTTTTAGGAGTCTTTTCATTCGTTCTTTCTTTCTTCATTTCTCTTGTTCTTACTTTTGTGCTTTTGCATTTTTAAGTCAATTTCTTCTGTTTGTTCCTTTTTCTTCTTCAGTTTCTACATTCTTCCTCATGTTTCTTTTTTAAATGTTTCTTTAATCTTTTGTCCTTTTGATTCTTCATCCTGTTTCTTTCCTTTGTCCTTTCTTTATTTTGTTTCATTTTTCTTTGTGTTGCATAAGTACTTTCTTTCTTTCTTCCTTCTGTCGCATCTTATTTTTTCCTTTTATCCTATTTTAGTTGTTTCGTTTTTCTTGATTTTGCATTTTCTATCGTTCTTTTTTTCTTTCATTTGTCCCTTTTGTTTTCTTTTGTGGTTTTACTTTTGTCCTTTCTTTCATTACTTCTTTCTTTTGGATTTTTATTTCTTTTCCTTTCTTCATCTTCGTTCTTTCTTTTGTTCCTTTTTCCTTTGTCCATTTTTTCTTTTGTTCGTTCTTTCTGTCACCCTTTTCCTGTCGTTCTTATTTTAATCCTTTCTTCTTCTTTCTTTCTTTTGAGGATTAGATCCACTGAACAATCCTTTTTCATATAAAACTCTGCATTCAGCTTCAAATGTTTTCTTCTTTTAATCTTAGCTGCATATTTAAGAGCCAAATCCTCATTTCTTTGCTGATTCATCTCTCGCCTGTGAGGTTTCAGTCTGCAGGTCATCATTTGTTAGTAAAAACATTCCTCCAGCCTCTCATTTTTTCTGTTTTATCTATTCCTCTGAAAACCGAACATGACCTCAAATTCCTCACTTCAACCTTCTAGTTTATTAATCTCAGTTTTTCTGATAAGAGTGAAATTTATTACCTCTGCTTTCTGGAAATTACAACTTCATCACTTGTGTATGAAAATCATCTAAACGCATCCAGTTAAAAAAATGAAGAACTGTTTAGATTTCCTTTGGAAAGCTTATATTAAAAACTAATTTCTCCTTTACTGTTTTAAACTAATTTCACACTTATTTTACACAAAAGTCCCATGTGCATCAAGGAAAACCTCACCTCCAAACATACTTCTTTTTTTAATTTGTTGGTCGGCAGGTTTAGTTTCTGATGGGCCTGAACCTTGGAGGTTCCTGATTTGTTTCTGGACATCCTAACCAGTTTCCTTTCTGTTGAGCTGAACAGTTTGGGTCAAATGTTTGAAAGTTAGATTCATTTTGGTGTTTCAGTTGGACTCTGATGGTGAGAAAACAAAATTTTTAATGGATAACTGGCGGCTGACACGCTAGCTAAAAATGTAGTTGTGCTAACACTAAAACACTAATCATAAACATTAGTTTTACTAATGCTACAGTGCTACACCAGTGTTGTATTAAGCTAAAGCTGAAGTGCTAACTTCAACCAGACATGTTGCAGCACAGTATGTCGCCCTCACCAGGCTCAGAGTTGTTACTACACTCCTACCTGTAAGGTCGCGCTTCAGGAAGTGATTCTTTGTAACAAACCTTTCACTCATTTTTTAATAGTTGTTTGAGTTTTGTTAATTCAGGACATCAGAAGATTTTAAACTGTTTTACTGTGTAAAAATTACAACCTCTACAGAGATGCATTGTGGGTACAGAATGTCGTTTGCTGCACTGGTGGAGAATGAATGCACTACAAAAATACAAAATGGTCTAATTTCTAGTGTAAATATCTTGGTGCATTTGAAATAAGACAAAACTAACTTATTTTTTAAAGCAAAATATAGGAACTTGCCTTAAGTAAATAATTTCTTAATAATGGTGAAAATATATCAATTCCACTGAAAGATTATTGAACATGTAACAAGAAATTTTTCCCATAAGTGAAATAATCTGCCATTGATCCTACCACTTTTTCATCAATATTAAGGAATTATTGACTCTAAAAAAGCTAGTAAATTTTGCTTAAAAGTTGCTTGTAAGTTGGGTTTCTTATTTCAAGTTTACTAAGATTTGTGAACTAGAAACTAGACCAAAATACTTGGTAAGATTTTGTGTTTTTTCAGTGTGGAGACAGGAAATGGAATGTCAAAATAAGAGTATCTAACTGAACGGTGGATGACCAAAACTTCAACATAGATGTTGAACTTTAGTCAACTGAAAGTTTGCAAAACATCTAAGTAAATTAGCACTTTAGAATTTATCAAAAAAAATGTAATTTAGGGGAAGCTAAGTGTGATTAACTTTTTCAGTTAGTGGAAAAAAAGCCAAATGAAAAATTAGCTATGCTTTTAGACATGTGTACACCATTAGAAGATGCTAATGTTAAATTCTAACGTGTTTGAGAATGTGTAGAGTGTTATAAAAAAACTGAGTCCAGAAAACAAGAAGATTTTAAGGAGCTTCACCGTTTCTAGTAAAAACTACAATATCCAGCTAAATTTACTGTATGCTAGAAAGTTTAACAAAACGTTTCCCTGCAACTTCCTGTGAACATTCATCCAAATGTAGATGAGAATGTAAATAGTTGAGCCCAGGGGCGGAGCTATAGGTGGGCCTGGGGGGCCGCTACCCCCCCGAACCGGGCCGGATGGGGGTCCAGGTCTGGAGGTGCCAGGGAAGGAGAAATGGTTTCTCGAATGTCTGATTATAGACTGAGAAAGTGCGCCCCCGCCTGTTGAGAAAGGTGTAATTAATGTCCCCCCCCAGCCCCCACTCAACAGTTTCCAGCAGCTGGTGCACATAAGGAGGCCCGGTGATTCCTTAGGGGCCCGGTAATTGGCCCCGCCCCCCCGGCCCGACGCCGACTTGTTCCGCTAGTGGTTGCATTGTAGAGAAAAAGCTAAAGTTTTACACTGTAAAACAGTTCTTAGTGTCTTGTAGTCACATTTGTTGCTAACCTGCCCTTCCTCTCCCCGCATGGCAGCGAATCCGAGAGGGCAGCGTTGCAGACGAGGTGAAGGTGATCTGCGTGGGCGACCACATAGAGTGCATCAACGGACGCAACATCGTGGGGACGCGGCACTACGAGGTGGCGCGCATGCTCAAGGACCTGCCCAGAAACTCCACCTTCACCATCAAACTCATCGAGCCAATGAAGGCTTTCGGTGAGTCTGAAACGGACATTTACAAGATGAAAGATGCCATTTTCATTTTAAATGACCTTCTGTTGCTCTTTGAAATGATTGTTTCATTGAAATGAGGATCAATCGATTCATTGAATATGGATTTTTTTTCACATTGAAAGATGCAAAAATGATTCAATTCAATTCATTTTTTAAAACAAGAAAATATATTATTGCCTAAAATGCAACATTAATTATTAATAATAATAATTTGGAGAGGATTTATTGCCTCTCTAAATATGCAGTTTTTTCAGGAAATTGCCTAATTTTGAGTTTGCGATTCATCAATTACTAAATTAGTTGACAATTATTTCAATAATTGATTAATCATTTCAACCCTAATCATTGTAGTTCTACTATAGATTTGATCTGCAGGTTGTTGTGGGTATTTATTGATTGATTGGACTGTTGTGATGTCACAGAATAATTGATTTATCATTTGAACTTTTGTTCAATTTCTCAAGCAAAATTGCTATTTTAGTGAGAACCACAATGTTTATAAGTCAAACGGTAAACACCACCCTGTGAGGCCAAATACATATTTTATATTAATCATATAAATGATTCCTTAGAAGTATGACAAGATTTTATCCTTGGAGTCTAATATTTTAGATGTAAATGCCAGATAATTTCTTTTGAGTCAGCAGCGTTCATTGTTGCCCAGCAGTTATAAATAAAAAGTGACCAGGTGTTTGGCATTTAATGACTCACACCTTAGTCACAGACTAAGAAAGAAGTTTACATAAAACAGTTTTGGGTTTTTTTCTTAACGCTTTTCCTCTTTGACAGAAATGCTTGAGCCCAGGTCAAAGGGCGGCAAGCCGGGCAACGACAATAAGATCG
This sequence comes from Micropoecilia bifurca, assembly GCA_903067075.1. Classification (NCBI taxonomy): domain Eukaryota; kingdom Metazoa; phylum Chordata; class Actinopteri; order Cyprinodontiformes; family Poeciliidae; genus Micropoecilia; species Micropoecilia bifurca. The sequence goes on from CAEGAF010154471.1 coordinate 5,143, forward strand.
GCACGGGGAGGAGCACGCTGAGACTTCGCTCCAAAGGTCCAGCCACAGTGGAGGACGAGGTATTTCATCCTTACTTTGTCCTTATGTAACCAGCCACACAGCCATCAGATGATTCACCGCGATTTAAAAGGCTGCTGTGAATATTCATGTCTGAAGTTTCCTCCGTCGGTGGCTGAAGGCTGAGCTCTGGTGTGAATGTCTCCATGAATTATTCCACCTCGGATTTCACAGTCTGACGTATTATTTGACTAAGAGTTTTGGGTTTTCTGCCCACTGAATGATGAGACGCGGTTTTAACCAAAATTCAGTTTCCTACGTTTTTTATTGAAACAAACTGATTTGGAAAGATTTTCTTTTGCCTGATTTTGTTATTTTTTTTAATTTATTTTAATTATTGTCCCTTTTGTCCTTAAAATCAAAACAATTCCACTCAACTTTGTAATTTCGTCCATCTGATTATGTAATTTTTAATTATTAATCGATTGATAATTTGATTATTTACTGAGTACTTAAGTAAACTTTTTATCAAGTACTGTTTTACTTTTATTTGAGTAAAAATATGTCATAGTATCACTACTGCAAATTGAGCATAATTTTTGTGTTCTCTACTCGCCTCTGAATTAGATGCAGCTGTTTGTTGAGAAAGAAATAACCTTCATTGTTCTTTATCGAAGGAATTCAGGTGCATCAACAACAAAATGATGGGCAAAATATTTAAACAGAAAATGGAAAAATGTCTAAATAAATTAGAAAGTAGATTTCAGTGTATCAAAATTGTGATCTTTGCTTCAGATTTGGATTTTTAGCTACTTGCATTCACTTTGGCTTTGTTTAACAATGTTTTATGGAACAACAGCTCTGAAAGAATGGCAACACTGTTACTGTAGTGTAATTAATATCATGTTATATCTAGATTAGTCTTTTAATGTTTTATAGCTATTTCTTTTGCATCCTGTTAAAATAAATTGATAATTTATTGAAGCAGCATAATCACACTCTGAAAATTAGAGGAAAATTGATTGTCGTTCAGATTTTAAATATTTATTGTGAAAAATATCCTATTATGAAAAAATAACCTCCCTGAGTTTTTAGAGTTAATGAAGCCTTAAACTGGCAAATAAAAAAACCCAACTTTTTTTATGGAAATTAAGTCACTGCATTTAAAGACATAAATTTTATTTATTTTTTACACATCTTTACCAGACGTCTTGCTCTTTTTGACATGGCATGTCAGAATAAACAGTGTTGGATAAAATCTTAAAAGTGACCCATTCCTATATGAAGAAAAATGAAAGAAAAAGCATTTTAAATTGTAGGGTGGAAATTAACCTTTTTTTGTTTGTCTTCTTTCTTTAAAAATAACACAGCTGTGACTTCCTACCCCGTTTTAGTGTTTTATCACTCAACTTGTGCCTTCAAGGAAGCTGGACAAAAATATTCTAACCTGTTCTTGTTTTGCAGCCGACAGAATTTGATGAGAAAGCAATAAAGAAAGTAGACGACCTCCTGGAGAGCTACATGGGGATCAGAGACACTGAGCTTGGTAGGAAAATGTTTTATTGGCTCATGAATTTAAAATTACTCCTGCTGAAGAAGTTATTCTCAGTATATCTGTTAAAAATGTTAAAAATGTACTCATTTTTTTCACTATTATTCAATTAGAAAAATACTTGATAAAAAAAAAAGAAAATAAATGTCAAAACTCACATCACCCAGCATCCTTATGATGAATCCTGATCAGTCCTGCAGCGACTCCATAGAGGCCTCTGACTGAAAATTGTTGCTGTATAACAATCTCATATTGGTTAAATATTGTTTAGTTTCAGTTCAGTGTTTGTTATAGTGGTAGTTTTAGTTTTTTCATACTTAATTTTTAGGTGCAGAATTCCAAAAAAATGTAAAGATACCATTTTCAAAACACATTTTGTATTATTGCTGAACAACCAGCTGACGGGTGTTTATTGTAAATTATTGCAGGTTGTTGTAAATTTAGCTGACAAAGTGTTTGTGAGGATAAAATAAAAAATTAATTTCACATCAGTTTGAAAGGCTAATAAATATATTCATAAACATGAAAATGAAGAATAGATCTATAATTCCAGTATGTAAAAGTTTCAGCCGCTGGTGGGATCAACTGCCTCACTCATTCTTTGGTTACCTAGCAACTCACTCATTCTTTGGTTACCTAGCAACTCACTCATTCTGTGGTTACCTAGCAACAAGCTGTTGAGTAGCTGTGCAGCAACAAACAACTGTTTAGAGTTAAAACTGGATAAAACCGGAAAGGTTACGCTACCAGTTAGGAAGCATTTCAGGTATTTAAAACAAAAAACTAATCGATAATCGACTGATATGAAACTCTTATATCGTGATAAATTTTTCAACCATGTAGTCCAGACTTAACTTCCTGACTTCCTGAGTTTTCTGAAGCATTTATTTTAGTGTTTCTCTCACCGCCTCTCTCCAGCTGCTACGATGGTGGAAGTCGGCCGCGACAAGAAGAACCCGGACGAGTTCGCCATGGCTCTAGACGAGTCCCTCGGAGACTTCGCCTTTCCCGACGAGTTCGTCTTTGACGTGTGGGGCGCCATCGGAGACGCCAAGCAGGGAAGGATTTAAGTTTTCTGCTGCATCCCTCAGACACACACATACACACACACACACACACACACACACACTCCTCTCCTCTCCCAGAAGCCGACTGGACAAACAGGCAGGCTGGCGTGTCAATAAAGAAATTGGCATGTAAAGGCATCTGGAATCCAGTTTCTGACACCGGACCTGCCTCTAGTGTGCAGAGCGTTGATTACCGAGTCCAGATGTTGCAGAGGTTTGTCAGTGGTTATAAATTGCACTTTCACAAACTTAAATCTCCTCTTTTGTACTCTGAATCTATTTTTTAGTTGTCTATGTTTGGATGTCCAGATGTGCGGCACATCTTTTTACAAATTTTTCTTTTATGTATACATACAGAATATGTATGAGAATGTTGCTGATTTTACAGCAGCATTGTGTAATTAGAATGATACAGATTTTTAGCAATGTTTCTCTCGTCAGGTAATTTTTTTTTCTTTCTGGTAGATTACTTGTGATAATTTCTTATCTGTTGTGTTGATAGCCAAGTTGATAGGCATTCCTCAGTAGCTGCGTTTCCATTACAAACATGTGCAAAAGTTTGTCTATTGTGAAAAATACAATTTTACAATTACAATGTTTCCGTTAAGAAACAATTAAAAATCACACATGAAGGAGTTTTTTTCACCTGGTAAGTTATTAAAAACCATGCTGCTCCATCATCCTCCTCCCACTTCCTGTCATCTTCTTTGTCGCCTCCACCAGTAGTAACATCCGGTTGTTGATCACATGACTCATGCGATGTGGAAAGTGTTTCCATATAACTAAATTGTAGCGCAAATGTCAATGGAAATGCAGCTAGTTTTACTCTAAAGGGTATATTTACATACGTTTGTCCTATTTCTGTAAATTATTGTCAAATGAAATCGAAGGCATGGCTACAGCGAAGACCTTTCAGAGCCGTCCATAAATTTCCGTAGCCAACTGTTTGCAACCATATGGGATCACTGTTGTTGCATAAAAACAAATAAAATGTGACATATTGTAATCTTTTTTTTTTGTCGCCTCTTTAATACACCAAACTCATAAAACGACTCAATACAACAAACTTTTATTTCCACGTGTATAAAATACATCAAGACACATAAATCAGCTTTTCTTTCCCTTATGAGTTTAAAAAAAAAGACAATTTTTTAATCACATGCAGCAGAAACGGAAGAAAAGCAGAACCTAGTACATGTAATATGGCAGGAATATGAAAAGATAAAATGAAAGTAAATCGGGTAGAAAGCAGAAGTAAAATACAGCAGAGGATCTTTGGAAGCACGTCGCTGCAGAGGGAGTGGTCAAATATTAAGGGTTTATTTTTATTAAAATACTGCTCATCTTTGGCACAACAGTCTTCAACCATGCTCCTACTTTCTAAACTCCAGATTAGCAACTTATCCAAAAATTTTAAAAATAAACCAATCATGACGAATGAAGCAAATTCTTCCTAACCTCTAAAAAACTCAAAATTACCTTTGACTTTATTCTCAAAAGTAAAAAATTTGAGCATAAACTCAAATTGTCTTTAAAAACAGAAAACCTTTAAAATGTCTGAGTTTGAAAGTCAAAAACTTACAAAAAAACCTCCAAATTTGAGATTAATCTTCAGAAATTTTCTACAAACTTATAAATATAAATTTTAAAAGTCAAACATTTTTAACTTTTCAAACTCTGAAATCTCAGTTTTTTGGCAGAAACTTTGTTTTGTATCTGTAATGGCCCTAACACGCCGTTGTGTCTTGGTTTGTTTATTTTTTATATTAAATTGTAAAACCAATGTAAATTTTGCTTTTCACTCATCTAATTTCCTAATTTTTTCAAGAATCTGCTGCACAATAATGATTAAATAAATTTGAGCATTTCTTTAAAGAACTGAGGTTTCACTTCAAAAAAGACATTTATGTACATATGAAATTATAATCATTGCCTTGTAAATGTCAGAGTATTTATGCCTCTAATAAAAACGGTGTACGCAGCTGGGAGCTAACAAAAGGAACCGTGGCTTGACTCGCTCACATCCTCTACAGACACCAAGTACAGTAAATTGCATTGACATTTACTAAAGAGTAACTTATAAACATACATGGTTGATTGATTTGAGAGCTTAGAAAACCATGCAGGACAGAAAGGAACGATCATGCACCCGTGGTTTTAAAAATCGGCTGAAACTGAGCCTACTTTCTACCGTTAGACGTATAAATATAGGAGGGGCTTCGCTAGCAGCTGTCTAGAGGAAGTGTAGCCCTTGCAGCCTGGGTGGAGCCGGTCGCTCCTCACAGCTCGTCTCCGGTGTGGCCTCGCTTAAAGGCGTCGCCCGTCAGCTTCTCCTGCGCCTCCTTCATCCCAGACACAACTAACGGAGGAACCAGAAAGCAAAGATATCAGCCAAGAATCATCAAATCATCAGTTTCTGCTTCCAAGGCCACACCTTTCCAAGTGTTCTTGGTACAACAGCGTGTCAGGGCCTTTGTGGATAGACAAATGACAGTAAATTTCTGTTAAAAAAAAAGTCCTCACATTTTGAGAATCTCAGAAATTTTCTAAAAAAACAAAAGAACTGAAAATGTCTGACTTTTAAAAGTCAAACAATTGTTAAGAAACTTTGATATTTTTCTTTAACATGTCTAAAATGTACAACAAAAAACATGGAAGTTTTCTAAAAAATAAATAAAAATTCTGACCTAGAAACGTCAAAAAATTTGTAAGAAAAATCTAGACATTTCTGGGATTTCTGTTTGAAATGTCTAAAAAAAAATCTAATTTTCTTAAAAGATTATTTTACAAGTATAAGAATATATTTATAAGAATATTAAATATTAAATTCTAAAAAACTCAAAATAAGTTTTGACTTTATTCTCAAAAGTTAAAAATTTGAGCATAAACTCAAATTGTCTTAAAAAAAACTTTAAAATGTCTGAGTTTGAAAGTCAAGAACTTACAAGATAAAACTCCAAATTTGAGATTAATCTCAAAAATTTTCTACACACTTATAAATATGAATTTTAAAATTCAAACATTTTTAACTTTTCAAACTCTGAAATCTCCACGTTATTTGGCAGAAACTTTGTTTTGTGTCTGTAATGACCCTAACACACCATTGTCTTGGTTTGTTTATTTTCTATATTAAATTGCAAAACCAGTATAAATTTTGTTTTTCACTCATCTAATTTCCTAAATGTTTCAAGAATCTGCTGCACAATAATCAAGTAAACAACTGCATAGAAAAAGTGTAGAAGAAATAAAATCACCCAAAGTACAAAGAAACGCCTCCAGAAATCCTGTGGAATCACAATCAACACTTTCAAGGTTTAAATCGATTTGTTTGAATTTGCTGAACTAATTTCTTTTACCTTGTTCTGCGCTGCTGTAGAAGTATTTGTAACTGGGATTCCCGTTCTTGTTGGTGATTTCAGGATGAACTTTGCCGCTGGGATCTGAGGACAGAATAAAGAGCCACACAAAAAAGATTAATTTAATCTCAAATATAAACAAACAATAAAAGTTGATTTTTATTTGATATTCACTTTTCAAAAAATGGAAAGTTATTAAAGAATCTGAGGTTGGTGGCTACAACAGATGTTGTAAATTTGCAGCTAAAGGGCAATTAAGTTGTTGAAGTTCCATGATTAATCAAAAAAAAAAAAGTTAAACTCAGCAAAGTTTCCCAAAGTGGGGGTCAGGAGCCCCAAGAGGGTCACAAGGTGCCAACTTTGAGGTCAGAAGATGATTTTCAGAATCACAATGATGTGAACCCTGAGGTTTTATGGAAGGGCAAAATGGGAAAAAAATAAATTACTAGCTGTTGTATTAAATATGAATGTCCTATTAAATAACTAAATATCCCCTTTAAATTGTGAAATTAAATTAGAAATATCATCTATTTAAAAATCCATGAGTAGAACTACATCCTCACAACTTTTACACAAGATGAGAAATACTTACCTCATTATTAAGCTAGGTTCCGGTGGAGTAGAATTGAAAATTTTATTTTTGTTTAACAAAAATGGTTGTTTGTTCTACAAAAAATGCAATAAAAAAAAAAATCTCTGCAGATATTCTCTAAAATGTTCTCAGACGTCCTAATAATAATAAAATGCAAACAATATTTGCAGCTTTTGAACTTGCTTGTTGTTTCGTTCGTGATACATGTTTGAAGCTTCACTACAAACTGCAGCGTTTTTTGCAGAAACATTCCTGCAACAGGAATCCCAGAGGTTGTTCACCCAGACGACGATTTTCGTACCGAGGAAGAGAATCCGAGGAATGTACCCGCCGTCCGGGCTGAAGGCCTGATCCTTCGGCTCCTCTTCATCCTGTTCAGACAGCAGAGACATTTATACACCGACTGCATGGAGTGTGAGCACTGTATGGAGCTAAATTGTGGCCATAAAGTTGAGTTTGTTGATTTTTTTCAATCTTTTTGAAACTGAAAAGATCCCCCCGATCCTCCCCCCCACCCTCCTCCCCCAGTTTCAAATCATTTTCCCACTTTACTTTTTTTTTCAACTTCAAGTTACTTTTCAAATGTTTTTTTAATTTCAGAATTTCAGCATCAACATTTTTTTAATTTCAAATGTTTTTCAACTTCACATTTTTCTCGGCTTCAAATCATGGAAGACTGAAAACTGAGTTACATTTTTTTCTATTTTCAAATAAATATTTTCAGTTTTGATATTTTGTTTCAATGTTTCAGTTTCTAATATTTTTTCCCCCATTTCAAATCTTTAAGTTTTACTTTCTCAACATAAAGTATTTTTCCCAGTTCCAAATATTTTCTGTTTCAAATGTTTTTCAACTTTAAGTAATTTCTTTATTCTCAATGTTTTTTCTAGTTTCACTTTTTTTTCCTATTTCAAAATTTTACCCCAAATTTCAAATATTTCTTTTAGTTTCTAAATTTTTCAGCGTCAAATATTTTTTCTACTTTCATTTTTTATTTTCAAATATTTTCAGTTTTACATGTTTTTTGAGTTTTTTGAAAAAGGAAGCAAAGAAAGAGAGGTGAAAGTAAAACAAGATGTGCTGAAGATGCAGTGTTTTCTTACCTCCAGGTTCACCATTATAAAGTTGTGTGCCAGTTCTGAGATTTCCTTGGATTCCGAAAATTTGGGCTTCAGCGCTGAAAATACAACAGTGGAATAATTTAGGGGGGTGAGGGGAAATCACTGCTTTTAGTTTGTAATTAAGCATCTTTAAATTTTTTATTAAAGAGTCAGTAAAAGAGCTGCTCTCAACCTCCTACAGTAAAAAAAAAAGGGTAAATGGTTTTATACCTTTACAGGCTCCACACCAGCTCTTGTGGATGATGACCATGACTGGCAACCCGCTGTCAAAACAACAACATGAGATCAGAAAAGAGCTGCAACTAAATGAAAAAAACACTTCTTCTGTTTTAGCAGTAGAAGAGAGGCCATTGTTCATCTGCTCCGGTCTGCGGCCGTCATAAAGGTGTGGTGTTCCTGACGCGTTTCAGGTCACAAGTTAATGTTTGCCCAACTGGAAATGGAGCTTCAGCTCACCTGGCCTCAGCCTCTTTCTTGCCGTCTTCCAGCGTCCTCCAGTGGATATTATCTCCGAATCCTGTTGGAACAAAGAGCCGGTGTCGTATTTACACACAGCAGGGCGGGTCTGAGATTCTGAGAACACAACACCGACCTACAACCTTTTACTTTCACACAAGTCTTAAGAGCTATTATTTTAGACAGCGGGTTGATTTGAGTAGCGTAGGGAACAGATCCTCGCTTTGGTATGCAACACTTTCCAAAGTACATCTTAATCTTAAGACCACAACTGCAGCTGACAATTACTTTCGCTCTCGATTATTCTGGCGATTAATCGGATAAAGAAAATTGGCACATTCTGCAGATTTTTAATTTTTTTTTATACATTAGAAATACATTAAAAGATGCAAATCTAAAAATGTTTTTTTTGCTTGAAACGCAACAACGTAGCATTCCTTTAGTGAATGCTTTGTCAGGATTCATCTGCTGCTAAAAAACCAAAACCTCAAACAACATATAAAAAGTTCAGCTTTTCTACACTCTATAGTGGATGTGTTGATTATTGTTTGGGATTAATTGATTAATATTTGGGTAGCAAAATGTTCTTAGTAGGCGACTTGAAGCTAAAACTACACCACTTGAGTTCTGAATAGAACATATTTACAGACAAAGAAGGTATTTTTGATTATCTTAAGTGCACAATGTTTATATTTTATAAAGTTTGGGTTAAATTACTGCTCTGATTATATTGCACTTTCATAAAATAGCTTTTTTTGATACTGTACTCCAGTCTCTGTTTTTTAGAGACTGATTAGCTGCTTCTATTCCCTGGATGGAAACAAAAACACAAAGCCATTGTTCCCAGTAACTTTGTGTTATCTCTTCATTTTTCTTTGTCCAAGAAAGTACCGTCAGGGAAACGCTTATGTGTTCACCTGGGTCTTTTTGGTGAAACACAGCCATAGACTTGGTTATTGTTGGCATTAACTCTGCATTTTTATTTATCTGTTAAGTAGAAAGCGTCCCAGGCTCTGTGCTTCTGTTTTCTAGATAAGATCGATAACAGAACCACTGCTGCTTTTAACTAGTTTTATTCTTACAAAAAACAATTTGTAAGCCCATTGCTGTTATTTTATCTGTTTCTTATGATTCAGACTGGATCTGGTTCTGTTATTCCACTCCACTGTTGCCTTGTGCTTTCCAAAGAAGGGAAAGTGCAACAAAGAAATTATTAAATACAACTGGGTAGCACATTTAGTTATGCAACTTTTTACAACTTGGCTTTAATTTTTTTTTAAATTCTGATCAAATTTGACTGTTTCAAATTTAATTTCAGTAACAAAAGTCACTTTTTTAACGAACATGTTTGTAAATCTAATGTTTATCTAATGTGTAACTGTTTTAGAAGAATATATATCCTTTTTTTCTTTGTTGAGACAATATTTGTAACTATTACACTTGCGGTAAAAACCAGGGAAACCAGAAATACTGGAAATGAATGTCAGTCCTCGATGAAAAACGTTTTGAAAACCCTGCAAGACCGCACACAATGTGAACACTTTCAATGAGGCTACAAAATATAACCTAGTTAAATTAATTTTACTTCAAATATAAACTCACCTCTTCCGTTAGCTGCTTCATCAACCTCCTCGAAACACGAAATAGAAAGTAAGAACTGCAACAGTGACAAAACTACGATAGGAACTACAGACGATTGCATTTTGGCTGCCTTTCTTCTCATACAGTTGTTGCTAGCAAATAACGTTAGCGATCACGACCCGGATGTCCAACCAGAAACGTTTCACAATAAAAGTAAGTTTTCTTATGCTGCTTTTTATTCACGTAGAAAATCAGACACAGTTGTGAAAATGACGTCTCCTCCAACCAGCGGTATTTGCTATTTTTTAACACTCCGTAAGCAGACTAGCTTCAATGTATTCCTCTGCATTTTAGCCATTATCTGTTTGACTGACACAAAAACAGACAAAAATATGAATAAGGATAGTTTTTTTCCCTATTTTCCACTTAAGGCCGAAAACGTATAAACTCAATGTTGACTGTTCCTAAAATGTGGAATTCCGACATCTGAGTGTAACTTAAACGCACCATTGACGTTAGGAACCCGCCCCTCAGATGCGACGTTTGCTTCTTATTGGCCCAGAGCATTTTTTCCCATTTCTATGAGAACAGCCCACGTGACATCACATCCACACAACCGCGTGTTTCTCTGTGCTGCCCTGGACAAAGTTAAACGAGAAAAGGTCATTATAAAACCGGAAATCCATCTGAAAATTTCAATTTAAAAGCTGTAATTGACACGTGAAAGCTGTTATTTGTTTACCTACTCCATGTGGTGTGATTATGATGTACATTCTGCACAGTTCTGTTGTATTTTTTTTTAAATTATCTTCAAAGAATTTGGAAGAATTTTAAAAAAATAAATGATTGAAAATTTATACTGAAAATTATAACCGGAAATTAATTATGCTAGCGCTAACTTGTGCTCTAGCCCGCGCTACTTCATTGGTAGCAAGATCTGTGCAACGGACACATAATCCCTTATTACAGGTAAATACGCCGTTTACATTGACTAAAACACCTCGTGTGCTTATTCTATGGTTTGAATACTATCGCTAACCTTTAGAGAACTCGGTAATAATTTGACTTAAATTATTTTGTGTTATTTTAATCTTAAAGCTAACGTTAGCTTAGATAAGCTCGTGCTAGCAAACTACTTAGCTTACCAGCCGACGGAAATCTTATTTCGAAATAATAAAGTCTACTCAAAAATCATTGTGGTGTTAATTAAGTCCTAATTGCTGAGTTTAATATCAGTGTTATATGAAGCGTTTCCAGGTTTCTGCTCAGTCATCATAAAGCAAGTTGTTTGTATGTTTGTGTGTGTAAGTCTGGTTTGGATTAAGTTTGTTTTGCTTCGCAGAAACACTATGAATCAAGAGAAGCTGGCCAAACTTCAAGCTCAGGTCCGGATAGGAGGAAAGGTAAAGTTTTCAGTCTTCTTCTCTCATTTTAAACATTCAGATCAGCTCTGCCTTGGGTCAGTTGTTCTTGTTAAGAAGTGTGTCGGTGTTTGGCACCTGCCACATTTTTCCTCCTGACCTCAGCATTTCCATTATCCCCCCTTCATCTGAGGCCTTTGAGGCTTTGGGCCCGGTTTTCTACACACACTAGGTGGCAATATTCGTTATTTCTGCTGTACACCAACAAGCTTCTTCAATCTTTCATCAGGTTAATTACTGGTAATTTATTTAAATTAAAATTATACAAGTAAATTATCTGGGTTCAAGTAGGAACTTGTTTTGTTTTGTACAAGACTTGCATGTCAAAACAAGTAACTTTAAAGAGCCACTAAATATATTTTATCATGTATGATTTGTCCTCAATTTACGTTGAAGCCTAAAACCGGCTCTCACCCCAAATAGCAAAAAATTGACAAATTTTAAAAATCTATTTTTTAAACTATCCATCCATCCATCTTCTTTACACCCTTGTCCATTAGTGGGGTTGGGAGAGGCTGGTCACCTGGACAGGTGGCCAGTCTGTCACAGGACAACACAGAGACACACACACTCACACCTAGAGAGGCCAATTAACCTGACAGTCATGTTTTTGGACTGTGGGAGGAAACCAGAGTACCCTGAGAGAACCCACGATGCACAGGGAGAACATGCAAACTCCATGCAGAAAGACCAGGAATCGAACCCAGAACCTTCTTGCTGCAAGGCAACAGCTCTACCAACTGCGCCACTATGTAGCCCCTAAATTAAAATTATACAAGTAAATTATCTGGATTCACGCCGTTTTATACAAGTAGGAACTTGCTTCGTTTTGTACAAGACATGCATGTCAAAACAAGTAACTTAAAAGAGCAACTAAATATATTTTATCATGTATGATTGTGTAAGAAATCCTGGAGTATCATGTCCTCAATTTACATTGAAGCCTGAAACTGGCTCTCACCCCAAATAGCAAGAAATTGACAAATTTTAAAAATATATTTTTTAAAACTATTACTCCGAAAAAATCCAATATATCATATTGGATAAATGTTTGGTTTTAATTGCTTAGACTATATTATGCCCCATTTTTTACCTGTGAAAATGCCTTACATTTTACATTATTGTAAGATTAAATTCTAAAAATATGATCAAAAAGACATCAGTGCAAAAAGATTAACAAACGTTACACACAGATTCCAGGTTCAGAAATGTAAATCTAGATGAACAAATAAAAGTTGGATAATTCATCTCAGACTAAATTTTAAAGTCTTCGTTTTGCTCTTGTCTTGGAGTAATTCTAGAAAAGTTCACCAACACATTTTTCTCCACCTGGTTCCCTGAAGTCTCAAAGCTTTCAAAATGATTTTGTAACCCGTGTCAGACTTTCACTGAGTCTTTAGTTAAATATCTTCACATTGGATCATAATGTGTTGGCTTCTCAAATGTTTTGAGACCTACATGATGTTGCTTTCCAGGTTCTGCTTTAAGTTTTAATTGTTCAGGTCTGCCAGTAATCAGGATTATTAACCTTAAATATGGTTAATAATTCAATTTGTGATTTACTTGTTGATTGAAAATGATTTTTCTTTTACATAACTTTGAACAATTCCTGTTTCTTTCAACTATTTTGCTTATGAAAGCATAAAAACCACCAAGTGTTGGTTTTAAAATTGCCAGTGTGTTTTTTTGGCTAGTCTGCTGCTGTTGGGATTATTTCATTTTTTTAAGTTTACTTGCATGAGAAGTGAGGTTAGACGATGATTTTGCACACTTGTTTATCAATAAAGTGTTTCAAATGTTTTTCATGAACTCTTTGTTGTTTTTAACCAGGTTAAAAACAGAATATGTCTTTGATAAATGGGTTCAGTGTTCAGTCTAATCCTTTTTTCTTTTCATATCACCTGTTGCTGTCTCAGGGTTCGGCCCGCAGGAAGAAAAAGGTTGTTCACAAAACAGCAACAGCTGACGACAAGAAACTGCAGGGCTCTCTGAAGAAGCTGGCAGTGAACAACATAGCAGGAATAGAGGAGGTGAGCAGCCGGCTTTTCTCTGTTTTGATGTATTTTGTCTCAGAATCCTGAATCTTTTATCAGCTGTCGTGTCAGAAGACGTGAGGGAGGATAAAAGCCTGACTAAAGTGTTCCCCAGTCATTTCATCATCCGCTTTATTTTTAGAGAGCTTTCAGAAAACACAAAGTACAACAAAAAAAAGCGCAACTCCTCAGATGCATTTGGTGTTGAAGCAAACAGACTGTTGCTCTGATTTATCCTCGGGTCACGATAGAGGCTCTAATCCCGACTCTTTCCCTTTTTTCTTCAGGTGAATATGATCAGAGACGACGGGACGGTGATTCACTTCAACAACCCCAAAGTTCAGGCTTCGCTGTCGGCCAACACCTTCGCCATCACCGGCCACGCCGAGACCAAGCAGCTGACGGAGATGCTGCCGGGCATCCTGAGCCAGCTGGGGGCCGACAGCCTCAGCAGCCTGCGCAAGCTAGCAGAGCAGTTCCCACGGCAATGTAAGAGCAAACCGACTAACCTGACTAATAGGCCTGTAGTGATACAATAATCTCACGATACGACACACGATATTCTGCCCACGATACGATATATTTTGTGATATTCAGCAAATGATACAATTCAATACTTTTGCGATTTTCTGCAAGATTTTAGAGGGACAGAGTGATTTTGATGACATTTTGTGACTGTTATAAAGTTGGATTGAATTAATTTAACTGAAAACTGATTAAAAGCACCAACTACACAATACCTG
>CAEGAF010154472.1:0-29898 GCA_903067075.1 Micropoecilia bifurca
TATAAGGCGCACTGTCGGCTTTTGAGGAAATTTAAGGTTTTTAGGTGCGCCTTATAGTGCGGAAAATACGGTACTTTCACATTGAAGACATTTTTGAAGCCATTCGGTTATTTGCTATAAAGATCAGAAAACTGTAATCGACAGCAGTATGAGTATATTATCTGATTAGTGCAAAAACAAGATGTAGCAGGGAAGTCATCAATCATTTAGTTCACAATGAAATAACTCAAGTGTTTATTTACTGTATTGTAAGAGAAAATAATGGATAATAACCTTGATGGAAGCACTTCGATGAGTAATAGGAAAACAGATGCAAGTATTGATTTCTATTTAATGATGTTTGTTTTGTTCGTTTCTCTGAAATCCTGATCTACCTTTGGGGGACTTGAAAAGGCTGACGCTGGGCTCGATTTTAGTCCAGTCCAAGTTCTCGTCTTCAGGGCTGTGGTCCACCATCAGCTGGTAGAGTTTCATAGAGATGACATCATGATTATCTGGAACAAATGAGCATGAACTGTTAACTATACCTTCAAGATTTAAATATGCAATTTCAATAAAATGTCTCCAAACTAAAACCATGGAAGCGCCACAGAATTGCTTTAAAATGTCAATTAAGTGATACTTATTTTCATCTTTGTGTTCTGACTATACCTGAGAGATCTCCAGTTGCTGCTGATGCACCGAAGAAATATCCAGTAGGAAGACGGACACCTCCGATGTCGATGCACTCTTTCCACTCGTTCTTGTCGTCCACGTCAACCATCACCTGCAGACATACAGAGATGTAACATTAAGTCATTTAGGTATATAAAAAAAGACGGGGTTCAAATCAATTCTTATTTGTATAGCACAGTTCAGCAGCAAGGCATTTCAAAGTGCCTTACAAAATAAAAATAAAAACCGAAGAAAAATAAAGATAAAAACATCAAAAATATCAAAACATCAAATCCCGCACTCTAACCCTAATTTATCCATAAACAACTCTAAACAGGTGGGTTTTAATTTGAGATTTAAAGAGATTTAAAGACACTCAGTGTTTCAGCTGTTTTACAGTTTTCTAGAGGTTTGTTCCAAATTTGTGGTGCGTAGAAGCTGAATGTTGCTTCTCCTCCTTTGGTTCTGGTTCTGGGGATCCAGAGCAGAACCAGAACCAGAAGATCTGAGGGGGTCTAGACGGTTGGTACGGCACTAGCAGATCTTTAATGTATTGTGGTGCTAAACCGTTCAGTGATGTATAAACTAACAACAGTATTTTAAAGTCTATTCTCTGAGCTACAGGGAGTCAGTGCAGGGACTTTAAAACTGGTGTTATGTCTCTATCTTCCTGGTTTTAGTGAGAACATGAGCAGCAGCTTCTGAATCAGCTGCAGTTGTTTCATTGATTTGTTAGTCAGACCTGTGAAGATGCTGTTGCAGTAATCAAGGCGACTAAAGATAAACACATGGATGAGTTTCTCTAGATTGTGTTGTTCTTCAGGTGATAGAAGGCCGACTTTGTGACAGTCTTAATGTGGCTCTGAAGGTTCAGTGTATCATCCGCGTAGTTATGGTAGCTAATCTTATTTCCTGTTATAACCTGAGCCAGTTCAGTGATTTCCATTTCCCTCATGATGTAATAAGTATAGATTTTACACTTTGAAACTCAAAGAGCTCAAAATGAAAAGCTGCTGTGGAGATGTCTTTATGTAAGAAAAGTGAGGATCAACTTGGGCATTAAACTGGCATTAGCACGGAAGCATTATATAAGCACAAGACTGCTTTCATGTGTTTGAAGAAATCAGTGGATTGGGTTTTTCTATTCTGGAAAAACCCAGAAGCTTTTCCCTTTATGAAACCATTTCTTGACTTAAAGAAATAAAAAGGAATACTATACAGTAATAACCTGGTCAAAATAAAGCTGCAATTCTCTATTATTAGTTTTAAACATGTTGTTTTGTAACTATGGGACCTGAGAATCTTTTAGATTTTAGATGTGTTTCTGCTTTTGCATGTTTGTATCAAATATTTAATATATCTGTAGAACTTGGCTGTGTGTCGAGGAGGCGTCCAATCATTTGATTCAGGAAACCAAGAGAAAAACCATAAGGTTTCACTGCTTACCGTCAGTCTTCCTCTGGAGTAGCGAATAGCGAGGTATGTGTCAAAGTCTCTGTTTCTAATGTCAGCTGAGCAGCCTCCCAACTCCGATGAGCGGCCATCTTTTCCGTGATCATAACTCACTGTGCCGTTGTTTACCATGGCCGAGATGTAGGGGAAGGAGCGCTGATGATTGGATAAAAACATACAATGTTAAAGAAGTGCTACAGTCAAATTAATAATGAAAATGAGACGCAAATGAATGCAAAATAAATTGTGCGAATGAAACAACTTAAGAGTTCAGGCACTCCTTCACTTATATGCAGCACTGAAAACTGATTTCTGAATGCAAAACTAAGCTAATGGTTTCAGATCTAATTTTGTACCAGCCATAACAAAAAACAGCTGCAGTTTTTAACTGACTTATCTTGTTACAAAGGACCTTTTTCAGATTTGATCACAGTTTAACAGGACTACAGCAGATAATTTTCTTCAAGTAACATACATAATGTTACTTAAAGAAAACATACATAACATACACATTCTGACAGCATGCTGCTTTACAAAAAAGAAAGCAAACTCGGCACTGAAACGAGACTAAGAGCATGCCGACAGGAACCACTCACATCCGTCGAATCATCATTAGAGTAAGTATCTATAAAAACAGCCAGCCCGTGGAAGTGAGCATTGTTGGAAAAAACAGGCCCTGCAAAGAAACAAGCGGATCAATCCACAGGAGCCACACTCTGCACACTTACATCCATTCCATGGAGGTCATTGCGGAAGGTATCCAAAAAAATAGCCAGGCCATGAAACTGATCTTGGTTTCCAAACACAGGGCCTAGGATGGAGGCAGAGATGATGCAAGACATGAGCAGACAACGACACACACTGCGTGAACAGCGAACATGAGAAGAAGCTGTGGCCATGGAAACAGACATCAGGATACTGTATGATGGAGTCACAATGGCAGCGAGGGTCATGCAATATGAATGAAAATGATTGGATTTAGATTTTTACATCCAAGCTAATTATCATCGTCTATATTCAAGTCGGTATTTTATAATAATTGCAATTATTTAATGTTCCCTTTCTACGATCAAAATCTCAATGACTTTTTAAACAATTTAAACCATTTCTTTTAGCAAAAACACTTGAAGCTATCCTTGTCTTCTATCCAATAAATGGAGACAGGCACCAGACTCCCGTCAGGGGTAAACAGGTGTAGACGGACGGATGGATGAATCCTCCCCGTTTTGCCTGATAATCCATCCTGCTTTTAAAAATTTAACAAGCTATTTTTGGAATGTGGTTTTCCTAAATTTTCTATGCTAAAGCAGGTTTATTGACAAGGCAGCAAGGCAGCTCATAGTTATTAAAAATAAAAAAAGAAAGGCATGATTTTTGAGGAAACTATGGTATGTAATTAATGCATCCATTTTTTTGAATGACAAAAGTATTACTTCTAATACTAAGTCCTACTAGACTTTCCCCTTCAAAACTATATTAGGAAAAAATGTTGATTTCTACAATTCTTGAAATCAAAAGATATGTTTAAACTTTGTAGAACAAAAGCACAGTTGTTTTGTGACTTATTTTGTATTACTAAATCCAAACATGATTGCAACAAAGACCAAATAAAAAAGCTCAACCACGAGTTTCTTCCACAAAAAACCTCAGCAGAAACGGGGTATGAGATTAAAAATGTACCTGGATGCAGTCTGTCCTTCGTGTACCAGAGAGCGATGCCATCGCCATGGAGATTCTTCTTTCCTGATCCGTGAACTTTAAACTGCACATGCATCTCCCAGTCCTTCAGGTAACAAGGCTGCAAGGAATTTGCATAAACACTGAAGTGAGAACAAAGACTCAGGTCTGACTGTTCAATGACAATAAAACTGCTTTCAGGGAGTTCTTTTAAAATGTTTCAGACACATTTTTGGGTAGATGATCAATCAGTTCAAATGGAAAATGTTTGTGCTGGATTCCTACACTAATACAATTATGAGACTGAAGTTTTAGTATTTTAAATCTTTCAACACGATCGAAATCAACAAGAGTCCATTTGTTACTCTACTTGGTTGGTAGTTTAACTCAGGATTTTGTTTTGTGTGACTCCTCTTCATCAAAGTGTAAAACAAATCATGCAAGAACTTCACTCCAAGGAGCATACATTATAAATTTTCCTCACCACAGTATTCCATATGGATCCCTGTTTGCTCCGCTCATCTGGAGTAAGGCGGACATATGAGCTTGTCACCAGTGTGCTTCCCCAGAAATCCCACTGATTGCCAACACCTTGAGAAGAAACATGTGAGAACCAAAGAGAAATCAGAAACCCCTGAAGGGGCAGTCTTCAGGGGTTGAGCCGAAAATCAGAGGTTTTAAATTAATAAATGTGTTTTTTAACCTGCAAGTCTATCATGGCTTTATAAGCTGAACACAAGTTGCTTCCACAGCACATTAATTTGAAGTTTTAATAACATTTCTGGATGTTAAAAACCCAAAATTACCTATTTTTTGTTCATGGAGAAGTTCCGCTTCTACATTATTGGCTTGAATTTATCTCATGATGCATGATTTTTATATTCGTTCAAGTGAGTTTCTGAGATGAAATCACTTGTCTTAATGAGTATTAATACCCTGAAGAGTTTATGAAAAGAAAAAGATGAACTAAAGACAAATGTTCATGACTGTTTCACTCTCGATGTACACTTACCATTACCCAAACAAATATGATACAGCTGTGAATACACAAAGCTACAACAGTTGCACACCAACACATAATGCTCAGTGTCATTTTTACCGAGGCTTTATGAAAGTTGAATGAAATTAAAAGTAGCTAGTTAATTTTATTTTACTGGGTTTTTGTGATTTCTTTTTTATGTGCATTGCTACCTTATATTTTCAGAACTTTAATTACTACTAATTTTCTCGGTACCAATACAACAATTTGTTTGAGAAAAAAATTAAAAGACAGATGTGGAATTAAATATACAAACACAGGCCATAATATATTAGGAATCGTGTGTTATTCTATAACAGCAATTAGTTGAGTCCATAAAACAAACACTCTGTGTTTGAACTGCGTTTGTTTCGATGACTGTTTACATAGTCTGACAGGTAAGCAGACTAGATCCGGGTAGTTTGAGGCTTTCACCAGGTATCTACAGCAAACGGCAGGCAGTTAGAAAGCTGGTCTTCAAGCTCAGCAACCTCATTCATCAGGCTCCTGTTTCAAGTATAAACCAAAAATCTGCCATAGCAGCAAAAAAAGCTCTTCACTTAGAGTGAACATAAATTTCCCCAAAACCTGTTCAGCACATTAAAACAGAAACTGAATTAGAGTTTATGAAAAATGCAACATAAGCTGCTGTATAACATGTATTTAAAAAAACTGAATTAGCGCAATAAAACATAAAACTTAGCTACAACTGCTTTTTTTTGTCTAATATAAAAAAAATTGGAGTATTAAATAAAAGATCTACAGATACACTGGTTTAGATTTGTCAGTCATCCAGGATGTGACAATCCTAAGTGCTTAAGCAGAAGGAAATTTAACTTTTGTTTGATAAAAACATTTTACCTAAAGACGCCTTTTGAATGAAAGTTTGAAACATACACACATGTACTTGCCTTCTTTTTAAGCATTTGGGATCTACAAATGTATAAAAGACAAGTAACTAAGATTATAAAAACAAGTGCTACTATTTAAGCCTGGTAACTAGACTTCAAAGTTCAAACTAAGACTGCAGAAGATATTTGTTTGGGCAACAGAAAACACGAGTTTGTGTTGCGTTCAGCTATTTCGTGTTGTTGGCGTTGCTACGTCTTTATTCTCCACCTTATTAATTGACACAGTCGATGTTAAAACATTTTAAAACATGTTAAAAGGTGTTCATCTGAGCAAGTGAGACCACTGGGAACCTTCTGAGAAGCGGTGGGAGAAGAAAACAGTCCGACCATCCGGTTGGCTAGCTCCCCTTACCTTGGTAAGGCTTCGTCAGAGAGTGTTCCCTCTTCAGATGCTCCGTGTTTCCGTCCGTTATGTCGCAACCAACCAGGCAGCTCTCCGCCAGGAAGACAACAAATATTGAGCTTAGAAATGTTTTAAATCCACTCATTTTGCCAGGACACCCGCAGGTGGAAGCTCTCACAACAACTTCGATATCGTAACTCCTTTCGCTTTTCTCTTCCGATAAGAAACAAGAACACCTCCTCGTTTAAGGACCACGCCTCAGCGCCAAGCGATCATGTTTTTAGTTGCTAATCCGTAAATTAAAATAGGCTGAAACGTATATTTTATAGTGACTAAAACTAATAATTTTTTAATCAAGATTTTACTTTAATAATGCCAGAAAATAGTTCAGTTTCAGTTGTTTCTCTACGGAAACTTTAAAAGTCAGGGTGTGCATTTAAGAGCCAATCAGAAAGAAGCACATCGCAAATTAGGCCAATCGGAGAAAATGTGTTTTTCACCGTTTTCCCACGAGATGGAGATATAAGATAAAAAACAGAAACCATGAACCGCTGAAGAATAAATTCAGTTTTGCCAGGCGCTTTGGTGCATTTCGCACATCAGCCTTTACATCTGCACAACAACGAGAGCATTTCTCAACAAGTTACAAAATACAAAACATTGATACATCTGTGAATACACAAAGCTACAACAGTTGCACACCAACACATAATGCTCAGTGTCATTTTTACCGAGGCTTTATGCAAGTTGAAGGAAATTAAAAGTAACTAGTTAATTTTATTTTACTGGGTTTTTGTGATTTCTTTTTTATGTGCATTGCTACCTTATATTTTCAGAACTTTAATTACAACTAATTTACTAATTTACTACTAACACTGATTACCTACTAAGTTTGTCACTTGCTCAAAATGGATAATAATTAATCAATTCCCGAAAGCAAACATGTCAATAATAGTGTCAGCGTCCTACCATCAAAGCAAAAGTCCTACAACCATGTTTGTGAACAAGACATTCAAATGGCTTGAACATGTTTTTATTACAAAAATTCACTCTTTGTTTTACTATTCAAAAAGTCTGATCTTGGTTACACTACCTAAAAATAGTGTATTTGCACAGCCAATTGAAATAAGTTACGCATTACTTTATTGATGGCTGGGTGGACGCTGTTTGCAACTCTGATGTTCAAATCTTTGTGCAAATGTAAAGTACAACAAATGTGTAAGAAAAACCCTTTAGGGAGAAGCTGAAAACAGCTGTAAACAATATTGCAGTACTGTAAATCATTCTTGTACATCCAAAAATAAATGTTACACAGTATGAGAACTTAGAGCTGAATGTTTCACGTCTTATTAGTGGGAAAGAAAGTGAGATTTACCTGAAAGGAACGGTTTGATTTGGGAACATGTTTTAGGGAAAGAATGCTAAAGAAATGTGTAGAATTAGCTTGACAGATTTTGTCAGGCTGTTCAACATTTTTGGCTCAATCAACAAAATGAGGACTTAAAATTTTGTAGGGCATGACCTTTCAGTTTTTGCAAATAGATGTTGATTTTGATGGACATGAGCAAATAATGTCCAAAAGCAGTAGAGAATTGTATGGAAACAATTGATGGATGTGCAAAAGCATTTGACATTTTTTTGGAATGAAAAAGAAACTCCCTCTGTGATGTGCACAGCACAAAAGTTGTGGAGGTTAAAGTAATAGTTGTGAGAACACATTGTTCAAATGTTTAACCAAAATAAATAAAAAAACATGAAAAAAGCAGAAAGGTGTTAACTAAGAAAATCTAAAAAGTCTGTATCAAGCTATTTGGCTTGACTACAGACTTTGTAGTCAAGCCAAATAGCTTGACTACAGACTTTTTATACCTGAAACATCAGATTAAGATATTATTAAAATGTCAGTTTTATGTATTTACACAACATTTTTCCATTTTTATATTACAAATGACACAGTGACATGCTTAAAAATGACCACTCCTATTTTCTCTAATAATTATATGCCAAGTTTTCATTGACATTGGTGAATTATTTTTGTTTGCTGTAGTGTTCACACTTTATCTTATCTAAATGAGAGTTGTTTTATTTTTACTATTTTTACTAGGTGACTTGTATCATATATTTGCGTCCTGGTTTGGTTCCAGACAGACAGATAGCAAAACACATAATGAAAAGAATCTCCAGCTAAAACAAATTAAATAATACATTATTTTTCTATTTCATAGAGATTATGCTTCCCAAATACAATCATATATATCATTACCCTCCATTATCACAATTACAATCTCAGGAAGGAAAACAAACATGTCAAACTTTGATCACGACAAATAAACATTAACAAGCACACACAAGGGAGAGTCCAGGAGAGCCTTATAAGGGTAAACCTACAGGGAAAAGGCAAAACAACATATAAATCCTGATGACGCAAACGGTAGAAAGTTGGTTGAGACTGAGGTCAATTGATTAAGCAGGCCGACCTTAAATTTTCTCTATCTGGCTCTGCCTCTGACTGAACCATAAATGTCACTGGAGCTCCACCGTCATCTCTGAGTCACCAGTCTGAAGGAAAACTGAGCATTTAGCAGCACAGTATCCTGAATTTATTGGACAGAAGAACCCTTTAGGAAATCAGGTGTATGACGAGAAGCTCACCAACAGGTTTCTTTAAATGATACTGCCGGTGTAAAAACTCTCCTTTCCCATCAGTATCTTGGTGCTATGCAACATGAGTCAAAATGTAGCAAAGGAGCATTAGGAGTCTGCCTCAGTTTGGACACAGATTTCAGAATATATATCGCACACTGTAAAACTGGGCAGAGAATTTTACATTTTCAACTGCAAAACAGTTTGCAGCTCAAAATGTTCAGCAGATTTTGCAGCAGCTCTAGTCCTTGGAAAGTTTTGATGAACTAGTTCCTCACACACACACACACACACACACACACACACACACACACACACACACACACACACACACACACACACACACACATGCTCATTTATATGAACAGCAAGTAACTGAATGAAAACACTGTACCTGCAGAAGTATTCCACTTTTTCCACATTTTGTCATATGACAATCAAAACCTTTTGATATATTTTGATATATCTCATTATTGATCCAGCTGTTCTATGAGACCTACAAATTTTGTTAGAGACCATTAGTAAACAAACTGCATCACTAAAGATTACAGAGAACAGAAGTCAGGTTATGGATTTTAATTGGTGAAAAGTTTAAAGCCGAGTTAGGTTGTAAAATAATATGTCAAGTTTTGCTCATCTCACACAGCATTGTCAAAACTATTCACTGAAAAAAAGAAAGAGGTTGTCATGACTGTAAACCTATCAAGACATAGCAGAGACCAGTTTTTGTGGTAAAATATACTGTTTCAAAACTTTGGGGGTTTGAATACTTTTTAAATAGTATTATGTTCTAGCATATTGCAACTGATTCAGTTTGCCTCCTGTTGGAGGCTTTGTCTTCCAGCTCTTTATCAATCAAAATGTGCTTTCAGCATTTTAAGCCTATCACTTTAATCCTGCTTTGTGTGTGTGAAACATTTAAATGGTTAGTGAGGTTATATTTCTGTTTATTTTATTCAATCATTATTACCAATTTTCTAATAAGGCAGCAATAACGTTTTTAATTGAATTCTACTTTATGTTTACCACAGTCATTCACAACAAAATGTTGTCTCAGTTACCCTAGTTAAGAAATGTTTCCTTTTTATGTCAATAATAAGGACTTAAATCACCTGATTTAGTCTCCTCCATTCCAAAGTAACTTAATTACATCTCACTACAGTTCATTTGTTTAAATTTAATCTGTTCCAATACAGTCCATTTATGACTAACTCCAAATCAGATTCATGAATTGCCCAAGCTGTAAACAAATGTTGAAGACAGTCAGATTCAGAAATGCTAACTAATAAAGATGCTCTATTAAGCAGTAATGAGGAGAAGCCTCATAGCTTTCATGTTTTTAAATCCATCTCTAACAGCTATTGGAGTTTAAGTCCCATGATTGAGCCCAAGATAAAACGCAAAGAGCGCTGTCAAGACAAACAGAGGACAGGTTTTAAATCACACAAAAGAAATTGATGGATGGATGGATGGATGGATGGATGGATGGATGGATGGATGGATGGATGGATGGATGGATGGATGGATGGATGGATCGATGGATGGATGGATGGATGGATGGATGGATGGACGGACGACCCCCACTCAGTAACTTAATTACTGCTGTTCCCCTAGGGCTCCTCTCAGTGGGACATTCAAAGCACTTCCTCCTGGGAGTCATCTAGATGGAATCCCTACCAGATGCTGGAACCTCCTCAACTGGCTGTCAACAACTGGGACAATCCTTCAACCACTCGAACAAAATCCACCCATATTTGTTATCCTGTTTGTTCAGCATTGAAAAATAGCTCATTACCATGTGAGGATTAGAACATAAATCAAACAGTAGCATGGCAGATTGTTTGCTTTGGCTTATTTTTCCTTTATTGATTCTGACTTATCTTTGTTGCAACATGGCAGGAGCCTGGAGATGTCTGTAAATTCATACGGTATCTGACACGGCTTGTCCAAGCCTCAGACAGAAAACTAATTGCATGGTTTTCCAGCAGCATTGACTGTTTCATTTGTAGACACTTTTGTTGCAGGGTCTGTATTCATAAAGCTTTGTAACAGTCAGCAGAGATTCAAACTATTTTTGGGTGCATCTCTGAAAATGAATTGCTATTTATTCCAGAGTGTCATTTCAATATTTCTTAATTTTAGTCCTCAGTACTGCAAATATCATTGAGGAGTTGCAGCAATTTCTTTGCATACATGCAGATTTGTTATCATTTCAGAGAGTCTGGAAACTCTCATCATATATCTGTCAAGCTCTATTTTTCTCTAATAGTTTCCCACTGAATCTGGGAACCTTTGGTCCAGCCCTGACAGTACCATATGCAGGCCTGCAGCCACTTTTGTCCACTCTGTATTTCCCATAAAATGACCCTGGCTTGTTGTTGGGTTTTGCGTCTGATCTGAACCCTGGTACATCTGTGTAAACAGACTGGTACATTTTGCTGTGGATCATAGGGAACCAGATGGTTTTGTGGCTCAGTGAGCTTCCACGTCCAACATGCCCTTGTACTTATATTCAGTCTGCTAGAGGCAGAGGACATACTGGTGAGATACTGTCTCTAAACATCTGGTACATGTATGGGAACAAATCGGCCAATCAGCAAGGTTCGTGTTAATCACTGCCAGAATGATATGGCAGATGTATCACACTGATATCTTGGATCTAGTCCTGAATATTGAAACCCAATTATAAAAAAGTGATAAGACATGCTTAATATGGGAAACACTGATAAAGAAACAACTTTATTTGTTTTTGCAGTAGTATCATTTTACACTTAATCTCATGCTAAGAAATATTTTTTTTCATAGCCAATCCTGTGAACCACAATTATTTCCAGTCTTGCCCTTTTGCCAGTATGACAGAACTTAGTCGATTTATGACAGTTTTGGAGCCAGAAATGGCACAGAGAGGATGTTTCATTAGATGTTGGATTAACCATTTTAATGTTGATTTGGTCTGTTGAATGATCCCAACGACACATACAGTTTACTTTAATTCAAAATGTCATGGTGTTTTACAATTTTGTGCTTAAAGAAATATCACACATGTGCATGTCACCAAGGTTAAAACCCCTCAATTACTACTGATGAGCATTGCATAGATCAAATAAAATCCTGTCATTAAGCTTCACATTTAGTACAACGTCCAATGTCACTAAATTACACCTGTATCACACATGTGTTTGTAATTTCTCTCTTTTGATGTCTAATTTATGTGTCTGTGAGAGTTTTTCATTCTCTCAGCCCTGAAGGCTCACAGAGCCATGGAAAATCTTTTCAGGCCAAATCAATTCTCTGACCTATTAGGGATAAATATTGATTGGGCCCCAGAGAATTAAAGATTGGTGTCAATTTGATGGGACTGCAGGGATGGTTATTCTGTGACTCGCTCACTCCGTTTATGTCTGAGTGAACTGGCAATCATGCAACACAATTGAGTCGATAAAGAACGATGGAAAAGCAAAAATATATTTATATTTCTGATATAAATTAAACAGTGAGTTGGCAGGCCTTTTTGAGTTGTTGATGTCAGTCTCTGTGGCCTCTTCATGATTTAGTTTAATTTTAATGCTGTCAGTCATGTCTAAATCAGCAGACAACCCCATTAATGTGCAGTCAACATCTTTTTTTAGAACCCTTCTCTTTGCAAGATGAAAAAAATAGGGGAAATTGTGATTAGAGTCCATTTAAAACTCATTAAGACACCCACTGCTACCTCCAGTCACTGCACTGATCAGCAGCTAAAACACTAGGAAAAATGTCTGAGATAGTTTTAAAAACGAAAAGACTGCTTATGAGCATACTTTGAGTTTATGTGGGAGTTCTGAGGAGGAAGCAAATATATTTAAATCTTATTTCAAAATAGATTTGATTAGAAAATGTCTGCTCTTATACAACAGCATGTCTTGAGATTGCTTGTTTACTGTTTCCGGCTACTGAGAAAAAATAATGTACAACACAAAATAATAAATAGTTGCTTTAAAATGAAATCTGAGTTGTGGTACATTGCCGTTGACAACTTTACTTCAGCTTTGTGGCAGTTTGGAACTATAAGGCGGGGAGACCCTCCTCAGTGTCCCAAATGAGCTAAAACAAAAAGTTCATAGAAAGAAATATGTATTTTACAGGTTGTGTTGCATATTTGTTGCTGCCATGAGGTTCAGTTAATTTCAGTTCAGTTTAGCTTGGGAAGCTGGTGACAGGAATCCATTTTCCCATGATGACACATGACACTACATATCAACCTACCTTGGACCAGAGATAAGAAGTTTCCTGTTGGCTAAATTTAAAACTGTTGACTCCAGCCCTTAATATTTTAAACTGACTTGAATATCAACACAAAAAGCATTGGAATATATACATATGTCTAAACTCCATAATATTTTCAAGATTTTTAGAATATTGAGAAAGTATTGTGAGTCTTTATTCCTTTAAAATCTGAACAATTTTTCAGTGATCTTAAACAGTGTTTAAGATCACTGAAAAATTGTTTAAACACTTTAAAAATTGTTTAAGATCACTTTAAAGGACAGGTAATTCAGGAAAAAAAATTAAAAAGTAGGAGTGGGATAAAGCTTGTATAAGCGTAATGTTTTAGGATTTTGTTCTAGAAGTTCAAATGTATTTTTTACCATCACATCCCCCATTACTTAATGTTTGTATTAAATCCATGCTTGCAATTTTTATACAACTGGATTTAATATTCAATATTCAAATGATATTAACTGCTCCTCCAAAACTCACATGATACTTGTTTTCTGAAAGGAGAGGCAGAGTCCACAGACTGATTGCTGAGTAAATTCGATGGAAGCAAAAGCTGTTAAATTAGACTGATGGTCTAATTTCACCCATGGTGGGGATGTACAGCCTCTGGAGTCAGTCTGATCTGAGTGTAGATATTAAAGCCAAATTTAATTAAAGAAACAAGACCAGGATGGATGTGTCTGGGAGCTGTACATGCAGACAAATTGTTTCAGGCAAAAGATGATTGATTGGCTGTAGAATCTCAAAAGGGGAAGTTTGGGTAGTATGAGTCACATATTTTGAAAAGTGATTTTGCATTTCTTATCCACTGTACTATTGATTAAAAACAGCCCTGTTTCCCTTCAGATCCTCATTCATTGTGTTCTTTTCTTTCTGTATTCCCGGCCCCTCCTCAGTGTGAATGGAGATCATCTGTATATTGTCGATAACGATTATTATGTGAACTGAATGAAGCGATTCCAAGCCAGTGACCCTTTAGACATGTGAGCATGCAGTGAGCTCAGAGCCTGTCCTCTCATGCCAGGCCCCTGCCGCAGCAAGATAGGGCTCAGTGTTAGCTGCTGGCGTTTGATAGATGGCTGCACACATGTGAACTGGAACGCTAAGGAACAAAAGGTCAAACAGCAAGTGTGGCCATAAACAACGGTTAGATAAAACTCATTGTCAATTATTCCAATTGAACAGGCTGTGATGGTAGAAGTGCACTTTGTGCGTCTGCTGTGTCGCCTTTTTAGCACAATCTCTCAACAGACATGATGAGCTTGATGACCAAACACTGCAACCTCAGTCCAAGCATTGTTTATTTATTAGATTTTCTATAGAAATTCTGTAGAAAGAGGCATTCTCTTTAATTTCTTGAGTTTTATAGATCAGAACGTAATAAAATTGACAAAATGTTACCAATTATACTGTAAATCTAAAATAAAGCAAGCAGCATAACACATTCTGTGTTCTATATTGTCAATATTTTAGCTCACAAAAACAAGGAATGACAGATTTTATTGTGTACATATAATAAAATTAGAACTATATTAGTGTAAAGATACTTCTGATTAACATTTAGTTCTGATATTTTGATTCTACAGCAACATATGTTATCATTTTTAAAGAAGTCCTAGTGCTTTGCTGGTAATCTGACATACATGTAACTGTCTCTCCATTCAGCTTTCATCCTGCAGACCAGGCGAGTGTGTAATGCTGCCAAACATACTACACCCAGAATTGTAGATGATGAAGCCCCAATCCAAAACAACAGTCACTGCATTATTTAGATAAATATGCTAATCCTAAAAATCCTATTTCAAGCAGACAGTAACTTTGTTACATTATTTTTTGAAAGCTTATATGCGACTGTGTCTGGTTTCCTGCCATAAACAGCTTCTTTATCAATTATGATCTATAGAATCGATTAAGCCAAAAATGTTTTTCAAAATGTCTGCTGCTTTAAAAAGGGCCTTGGACTCATTGATGTGACTGATATGTTAAGACAGGCAGTAGGGAGTTAGTGACTCCAGAAAAGAGAAGGTTTCTCCTTCACAAACACATGATCTTGGTGTGAACATCAGGCTTCATACTTTGAGAACCAGAATTGTTTGCAGGTTTTTCCTCTTTGTGAAATGGATCTCATGCCCTTTATTCTTCATTATTAACCTGCAGCTTTGTTTGCTGGTAAAGAATGACGCATGTGGACTCCCAGAGGACACGATAAACCTTCTTATCTTTCTAGCCCTCCCTTTCTGCTCATCTCATTGAAGGTTTGTGCAATTTAAGCGCCCCATGCAGATCCAATTTAAAGTCCAACCTCTGTAGTCATAGTGACAGACTCCTCACTGAGCAAAGACCCTATATAGGCTATCCTTTTCAATAAAGAAAAAATAAGAATTGTATTTATAACTGTGCAAGACAGGGAGTCGACTGGCAGCTGTTCAGACTTGGAGCTTAACTGTTTGTTTCCCTTTATTTCTGTGTCAGTTTTCATTCTATGTAATGATCTCTACACAATGTTGATGCATTTTTACACCACAGCCTCCCTGACCATTTGCATCCCTTTCTTACCAAAGTGTCCACATCTGCTTATGTTTACTTCAATAATGTTTTTAAATAACAGTTTGAAATTATTTCAAACTGCTTGTTTGAACAGGACAATTAGTGCTCGCTATTCAAATGGCCGCTGCAGTCACTAGATCTCAGACCAACTTAGAATGAAATGGTGATGCAAGCAGCAACACATAATATTGTTTTGTAGTTTGATGTGATTCTAGTGTCATTATCATTTATTTTTACGTTCTCTTTTTGGTTAGATCAGTCTTGCTATATCACCAGGAGACAACGATATTATCCTGAAAGCAAAGAGATGGAGGAGATAAAACAGAAATGTGCCAAAAAGGAGATAACAAGAAAAGAGCGGCATATTGAAGTGATTGATTGCACCATCTTTGCAGGTGATTACCCCATCTTCTCACTGGACATGATAAATACTCACATATCCCTTTGCCAGTCAAAAATTTAAGATAAGTCGATTAGCGAGGATTTACTCAACTAAAGACGTGCTTATGGTGCGCTGAATTTACATCATATAGATGTTAAGTAAAATTAAAAAAAGAAAAGATGAGAGAATTTAAAACTGCAATGAGTCAGCAGAGAATGATATGCCGCTAGAAGGTTCTAGCAGCACCATTTCCTTTTTTTGACTAATTGTCCACATGTCCTTGCTTGTTTACCTGTACTGGCATATACTCTCCCAACTCAATCTTTCTCCTTGTCATTAGAGAAAACAATAGCTATGTTTAGACACAAATGTCATGTCCTAATCTTACCACGGTGCACAATTCCCCACTGAAACACAGTCAGGTCTTACTTCAGACGGCTCCTTCTTAGATAATGATTATTGAATGTCAAAACTTTTGCCCCAGAAGACCCAGACTGAGATGGACTTTTCTATTTTTGTCAAACGCTCGTCAGGATTCTAGCAAGCTGTCTATCATTTATTCAAATTTCTAATTACTCCTTATGCGCAGACGCCCTCTACCCCTCTCCTTCTCTTTTAGAGTAGGACAAACCTCAGCAGGGAGAAGGAGAGGTAATGAGGTGTAACAGCATTCGTTTCGTGCAAGGAAAAAATAACAGCAGGAAACCTCAAACTCTTTATTATGTTGTAGGAGTCAGAGAGGTAGCAGGCAAAGACAAACAAAGTTCAGGTGATGATGATGATGACGAGGCCCAGAAGATTTGTGGAGCCTGTTTTTATCATCCTGTACCTGAAGCAGTGGTCTATTTTCTAACAAACTCAAGGAATGTGACACAGATTTAAAGCAGAATGGAGGAATAGTTTCCCTATGAGCTGGAAAGGGGGGAAAATAGAAGCTTCACCTTGTTGTGGAGGAATTTTGATAAACTTTGAGGCTCAAATAGCTCAGATAATTGACCCTCAACATTATGTTTAATACCTGCTATGTATAATGTGTTTTACTAAAATATTGTGATTAATTTTCACCAAACATGGTGTTGCACATTAGCTATGGCCAGATATCTCAACTTTACTCTCCACAATAGAGATTGTTCCTGAAGTCTTGTTTTTAATTCAGACACAACTTTGCAAACCAAAGTGGAATTGTAAATGTTTTCAAAAATTGGTCTTAACTGATGTGAGGTCTTAACACTTGTTTCATTCATAGTATTTTATTGAGCAATATTGTAAGTATTTTAACTATTTGAGGCTATTTTATTTATGTGATTGTGTCCAGTATGTATGCATGTGTTGATTTTCATTTTATTTACATATTTAAATGATGCATGTCTCTCTTGTCTGGAAGATAAATAGGTCTATAAGATCCCCTTATGTCTCATGCGTTTGTTGTGACAGGTAAGGTAATATTTGTTCATTTGTGAATAATGTCTATGTCTTCAGAATGATGGACTTAGGATGGTTTGGGTCTTAATGCTTCACACATTGGTGAGTAGCAGCAATTGTTTTATATGTTCATTAGTGATGTCTTTCCATCTTGACTCTTTATTACCATGCCTGTCTGCTCCATGCCAACAAAACTACTTTTCTAGAAGTGGTCCCAAGGGTTGAATAGTGCTGGGGGTGTCAGGGTCTGAGCCCTGGCAGGTATGGTAGGTCTGCATCATGGGACCCATCTGAGGTAATTGCATTTTTTTATGTGTTTAGATAATTAAAACAGTGTATTCTAACAGTAAAGGTTATCATTGAAGCTCCTTAGTTGGTTATTTTCTGCAGGGGAACACAAATAACTCATCATCAAAGATTTTTAAGCATGATTTTTCCCATGTAGAATTTTTTCCTTATCGTCTTGTTTAAGCAACTTAGACGTTGGTGTGAGGACAATGGCTTGACTAAAGTACTTTGTTGATTTAGTTGCCATTTTACGGACTCAGTGTAAACTTAAGAGAAAAAGGGAAACACAATGTATGATTTAAGAAAAGCTTATTCTATTTTTGAAAACAACCAAAAACGTTTCAAAATCAAAATAAGGGGCTGACAGGGCAGAAAAAGGTTTCAAAATAATGTGCCTTTGGTTAAAAAAAAATCATTCCTGTTTTGACCAGTGTGCCTTAGATCATGATTAAACATAATTAAAAATCATTCAATTTAGGAAAATAGCTTTTCACTAAAGCTACAAATAGGATGCTTATTTCTCTGTCCATCAATCTCCAGATGGAGAATAGGGAGATAGAAGCAAAGGTAATATGCAATATTAACAAAAGTTGCTGCTTTGGCAAATCTCTAAACTTCGTAATAACTAAAAACATTAATCTGACATCACATCCAGCCCACAGACACTGTCTGGCTCGAGCAAGTGGCCTGTTTATACTTTCTGAGCTCCCCCAAAAGCTCATGACATGGAGAAAAGCTCATCTATGATTTTAAGTTAACATGTTGATCAGACTTTCTGGAAGTCATGTCATTAAATTATAAATGTTTTTGCTTGTTTGTCATTTGTTTTGTCTGTCTTTGGTGTAATCTCTCCCCCCAATCTCCTTTTTGCATCAAACCCCACCTCTGCTGCCTTTTTTTTCTCTTCCCAACTTCCTCACTTAGTTGCTTTAATAAGATATGAGTTGTAATTCTAAACTGCGCACAAACTATGAAAGTATTGACCACATTTAATGTAACATTCACCAGTATTTTTTTTGGAGAAAATCACAATTTTTAATTAACAGACATTGTTATATGTGAACACTCAAAATGTGTGACCTTACTCTAAAACAGAGTGAATTATGAGTTTATAATTGATTTTTCCTACTAAATTGGTCAAATTCAATTAAATTCTTATACGTTCTGCTGTTCATCAGTGTCAGTGTGTGAACATGACTTGCTGAAAGAGACGTAATAGTTAATGTTTATATTAAAATAAATTCATACATGAGTATTCTTAACTCTGGATGCTGCTGTAAAATGAAACTACAGGTGAGCTGCAAAATGTTACATACTACTTGTTATTTGTGACCTGCCAATTACCTAAATTTCAGGCAGTCACAGCTATCGTATCTGCTTAATCTATATGTTGTCATAGTTTATTTTTCAAGTGGCTCTTACATTGTAATAACTGTGCTGTGGATGCTTAGTGTCCACCTGCGTGACAGGCAGATATAGCATTGCTTCATTAACCTGATATTAAAGGAATCAACAAGAGGGAGTTGGATTAAATTCAGATTATGTAAAATTGGTTGAAAAAAGCCTAGTTACCCTTAATTATGTTTTAATCTCTAGATTCTTTAGCTAATTGGATTGTTTGGTTGATTTGGTCTGGGACTGAAGGCATTTTACACTATAAAGCTGTGTTTTATCAGGGGATCTTTGATAACACTGTTAATTAATGCATTATGTTGAGACTGCTGAAGAGGGTAACTGGGATCTTGGTTGTGTTGTTTTGTTAAATACAAAACTGCTGTGAAAATATATGTGGTCAGCAGTTGTTGTTATGTTAGAGGTAGGCTGTTTTTTTATCTGTGCAACACTGAACGCTAGAGATTTGACTTTTCACCCATACACACTGTTTCTCTCCCAATTACCTTCAAAATATCCTTGACATAATTGGGGTGATCATAAATATATTTTATGCACGATACAAGGCTGCATGAAAAAAGAGTCATAGACAAAAAGGAAGAAATAAATCAGACCGTCTAGTATTCTGCTTTTCAAAGTAAACTGTAGTGTGTCTTTGTCGCAGTCTTAAATTTCAAATACTCAGTGCTCAAAAGAAATCTTAAATCATCTGTCTGTTTTATTTGGGGTTTTAGGGTTTTCTTTTTTTTTCCTTTAACCTTTCTGCGTTTGCTCTCACAACTTATTTCTGTATTTTAAATTTTATGCCTGGAAAGTCTTCACACAGATCTGTAGTGTGTGAAAATTGTTTCTCCAGTATCCCTTTTACATTCTCATACAATTGACTATTAAGTTTTATGCTGGAATTCTGTCTGTGGAGGTTCACCTTACAGACAGTCCATCTGAAAGTCTGTCCCTCTTTTTTCTGTACTTTAAAAATAAAGCGTTTGTGCAAAGCCAAAGGAACGTCTACACCAAATTGTTTGTGGCATCTTATTTCCAAGATGCCCAGTCCTCTTTTTATGTTTTAAGGTGCGTTTATAGAAGCACCTTTCTCTCCATTTGTGCAGCTTTTACCAAATGCACTGAATGACAATAACTTTTAACTAATGCAGAGCCAGCGCAGAACATCTCAATGGATTCCCTGCCAAAAGCTAATGGGACATTGCCTCTGGCAACAAGGCAAAAAGCAGGTTGAATGTTGAGTAGGTGAAAGTTTTCTTTCAGGTATAGAAACAAATGCATCGAAAGAAAAAGAAGTACTCAAATCTAGTATTTCATTTGACATATATGACATTACCAAATATACAGCCATATACACACTCTATAAACTAGTTTAAGAAAATTAAAGCACAGTATGGCAGAGATTAAGGAGATTAGGAGATTAAATGGTCAATAAACATAGTTGAAATAGGGCTACAATGAATTTTTGTGCGTTCATTCAAAAGGGTCTTTTGGACACCTTAATGACGTCCAATTTTATTTGATATGATTCTCAGTCTTTGTGTCACCAGAGTCACAGCGGAGCAGCTTCACATTGTGTCACATTGTGGCTTCAGGCTGCTTGGCTTGTCTCCGAACAGCTGAAGTGATGTGTGTCATTTTTGAGCTGGAGCTTTTAGAGGTGACTCGCTGGAGCCGAAAGCAGCGTTGATATGAAGTAATCATCTGTCAGAGTTAATACTAAGGCCTGTCTGTTGTTTTCTGCTGTGCGTCCACAGACTGACAGTAATGCCGATTTAAGCATTCACTCACGGACCTGTGCAGTGATTTGAAAGGTAGCAGCCATGTCACCTTCCTGAAGAGAGAACACAGGGTTTCAAATACGGATCATTGTCGCAAGTTGACAAAACACTGTGCTGCACATTTAATGAAAAACTTGTGACACTGTGCTGCCCATGTAAAATAATATGGATATTTAAGATAAATGCTAAATGGGCTGAACTTATGTAACACTTTTCCACTCATTTTGACCAATCAAAGTGCTTTACACTAGAGCCACATTCACCCATTCGCACTCATAAACACTCACACATTTATACTCTGATACGCCGATCGGTAGGCAACCTGAGGTTAAGTGGCTTCCCAGGGGCGCATTGACATGTGACAGGAGAAAGCTGAAATTAAATCAACAATTTTCTGATCACATGGAAACTATTTAACCCACAGTCGCCCTCTGTAGTTAAAGCTTTGATGGTTTATGAATTTTGTTGTTCTAATACATAATTTAGTAAATGAAAATGTTTTACTTGTCTAAGTGTAAAATCATCAAACGTCTTTTAAAAAGTCACAGCAACTAAACTTGATTAAATTGATAAATAACATTCTATTCATTATTTTTATTCTTCGTCCTCCTATAATGTTACTAAGGGATCTTTCAGAGAATATTCCATAACATCAATCAATCAATGAAAAGTTTATTTGCGTAGCACATTTCAGCAACAGGGCATTTGGAAGTGCTTTACTACACAAAAAACTATAAAGTCATAAAAGGCACCATACAGATTTATTGGCTGAGAAAACCATTAAACATTACATTTTACAAAGTGCCATCATTACAATATCCCCCTTGTCACAATAGATACAACCTAAGGGTTACAACAGTCGAAAGTATCTGTATTGCTGCAACAAATTAGATAAAACCATTCTGGATTTGTTGCAGTCCTCGAGGCCAAAACTTGTTTTTGTGCAAACATCATCCAGTTCCATCATGAAAGAAGTATGACAGTGTGTGTTCAGAAAAAATATTAGTAGTATTGCTACTTTAGTCTCAGACTGTCTTAATTATATGCATACATATTTTTTTTCTCATAAAAATGTATCTCTAATTGTAAGACAGAAGATATAATTGAATCAGATTTTAAATTTCTGAGCCATCACCCAAACTCTGTTAACCATCTGCTGAGTCATAGCAGGAACAGGCCTGGGCTCAGACATACTTTGTTAGTGTGATATACTGTCATACAGATGCTCCTATTTATTCCTGTCTCCTGATATGTCGTCACTGCAGTTCACTCTTCATGCATGCAAATGCACAACGTCGTGTCTCACATTTCCCCACATTTTATGTCTCTCACATAACTGCTAAGTATACAAATCCATAAAAAAATCCCACTGCTTATTCTACTGAAATAACACAAGCTGTATGCCAAACCATACTTCCTCCCAATCTTTGCAATGGAGTGAAAAAACACTCCTCTTCAGCTCCTCTTGTTTTTGGCAGGGAAGAGCAACATGGGTCAAGGTTATGTACCGTTACAATTAGAGAACTAGAAAATGAACAAGTGAATGAAATAGTGTGACTCAAAAAAGGAGAAATGTGTTTTTGTTTCAAAACATCTTAAACTGAAGAGAAACAAGGATATTAATCTTAATCCTGGTCTGCTTTTTCCCACAAGAAATCACAGCTTAATGTCAGCCCAAGAAAAATAGCTTTACTACATTAAAACCTGCAGAACATGTCAAGATAGTACTGACATTTTGTAAATGAGAAAGTCTGGATATGAATAAATGCCTGTTTTATAGTTGCTGACATCAGTGTTAGACGTCTAATCTTAACACCCAACACCAATTATCAGGCTCAGGTAGGGGTCTGCAAGAAAAACATTGTGCCACTTGTCCTATTTATGATTACCACAAGGAGGCCAATGTCAATTGTTTTTCACAGTTGGTATTAATGGTAAATTATACAGGGATGATAACAGACTCCTCAGGGAATCTGAACGATCCTATTTTAAGTTTGCAGAAACTACATAAAGAAAAGTTAACAATTTGCAGAAAAGACCCAATCAATCTACAAACAAAAGAAGATGGCACAGTCTTTTTTGTTTCTAAGAACTAATCTAACATTTTGAGTTTTAACTAGCTTTGAGTACATAAAATAAGTTTGTCACACAGCTCAATTGTTGCTGGCTGAGCTATTATCTGTTGAAATCTTGAAATTCCTCCATCAATCCATGTGGCAGACTGATTTCGCTGAAGAGATTCAGATTGACCTTTTAGATGACTTTACTGGTTTGCATGAAATAAATGTGGAAACACCACAAAAATAGGTTTTATTCTAAAAGAACTTTATAGGGTTAGTTATAGTTCAATGGAAGGGAGATGAAGAGGAGGGTTACCACAAAGCACTTGTTTCCAGGGCAGCCAAATGACTTGCCATTTTTATCACTGCAGACAATGATGCTATTTTTAGTAGTTTGGGAAATAAATGGAGTTGTTGGAGAGGATTTCAATGACTCTGACATGTGGGCTGGAATCCTCTTTAGAAAAACTTTGAAAATGTCAGACTAAGATCATCCAAACCACAGGGACATACAAAGAAAGACTTGGTGGGCGGTAGAATTTTGTTTTAATTTAGTTGAATTATGAGATTAGGAACCACAAAATGGATTAATCATAATCAGTCCAGGCATTGTTTAAATTTTCAGTCAGCGCAATTAGGGATTTTGGATTCTGAACACCATAAAGAGGGATTGTAATTTTGGCATCCGTTTATAAAGTTAGAAGTGTGGCAACCAGTGCTGGGAACTTGATTAAGCTTTCCAGTACTCACTACTACCAAATATTAATAAAACATTCAAGTAAATGTGGAATTACATGCGAAGTTTGCATGGGTAATATTTTTGTTGTACTAAAACCTATTTGGAGTACCAAAATGAGCATGTGAACCCTAACAGCCCAACTTAGACATGTTTGCAATTGTGACAGGCCCAGATCTTCTTGCTCTACAGAAGAAAACATCAAGCTTAGGTCAGCAGGATGTACATAGACACTTCTGATTTGCCCCTAAGAAAGAAGATAGACATGGAAAATAAGCAGT
Source organism: Micropoecilia bifurca (assembly GCA_903067075.1). Taxonomy (NCBI): domain Eukaryota; kingdom Metazoa; phylum Chordata; class Actinopteri; order Cyprinodontiformes; family Poeciliidae; genus Micropoecilia; species Micropoecilia bifurca. The sequence continues at coordinate 23,851 of CAEGAF010154472.1, forward strand.
AACAGATTTGGGCGTGTGCAGGCATGCAGAAAAAGAATAAGGAGAGCACTTGAGGCTTAAGTGCACCTTCATGATTAAAAGGGTGTCATGTGCAGCAGCACATTTGAATTGAACTGTCTGAAATAGCCTGGTGGCTTTGCTTCATTAAACACAGTCAGTAATGTGGATAATTTGAAAATATCCACCCCACACTGGCCTTGAATTAGCCTCTGAATCCCCAGCAATGGTTCGAGATTTGTTAATCTCTCCATACTGGTTCACTGATTCATAAATCCTGCCGGTTTAAAGAAAACGTAAGAACAAACTAAAATTAGAAGACAACATGGTGGGCTAAAAAGATAACCCAATTTGGCAAGCTAGCTACAAACATAACGTGAAATATAAGCTGAGTTTCAAAGTTATGGAAAAGCTTGGAAAAAGGATGTTCAAAATGTAAATGTATTTTAATTTTATTCAATAATAAATGTTTTTTGTTGTTTTTTAAAGAAGTTTTTTAGCTGTTTTCCTCTACAATAATGCACTCATGTTTCATTTTTGCAGCATTAAATTTTTTATGTTCTTTATAAAGTTTTTTCTTCCAAAGCAATAGTTTCTTTTCTTTGGTTACTAAATAGATTTGTGAATTTAATAATTTACTTTTGAAACTTTGTTGTTTTCATAAAGAGGGCCACATTTACATTGTAATTGTGACTAAGGGTTTTTCAAAATTAATGCTAAAGATATCCTACAATCATACAAGTTTTTGTAATGTAAAAGGATACAGATGTTTAGGATACAGATGTTACAAAACCCACTGTCACTTAATGGCAACAGTCATGATCATTAGGTGCCATTAATGTTCATGACACACATCATATTTATAACAGGTTCATGATAACCTTATACAACACTTGAAAAAAAATTGCTTCCATCATTTTAGTTATTTCTGTCACTCTTTTCAATAGAAAGTCAATTACTTCTGGCAATTTCACAGCTTTAGTCGTTGTGTGAACACACACTAAGACCAACAGGCAAGCAGTGAAGAGCCTATTTTAAAGCAGGGTTGGATTTCTACCTGGGCATCATGTCCAGAGTCAGGAGCTCAGGAACCAGTAAGCTACTGTAACACTGGCTCACATTGGATTTGCTCATCTCCCATATGAATCCTATCCATTTATATCCACAATTCCACAGCACCTATCATTTCAGGGGATAGCTTTATCGACATCTTCGCTTCTTCTGTCTTCTTTAAACCTCTTTCAAAATGTGTCTTAAAACCCATTTTTGCTACTCTTTTTTTCCTTTTTTAATGGATTTGTTGCTTTGTAACCAAAACTTCCTGTACAGCTGTTCCTCTGCCTTTTTGTAATTCTGCTCCCTGTGGGGGAGCCAATTTCTTTCTGTCGTACAGTCAGCTATGAAAAGCCCATAGATTGTGATCAACAGTGTACTGCATTTCTTTTGACAAGGCAAATACACGCATAAACAGGAATTAGTGTGAATCCTCATAGATTGAGCTCAAAGCTCTACTTATTTCCTCAGTAACAAATACATCTTCTATGTAAATAATTGGGCTATTTTAACAACTTTAGAAGGGTGTTGCTGTTTAACCCAGCAGTTCTCAGTAATTCCAGATCACAAGATAAAACCACAGTTAAATGCAGAAAAATGCAGAAGCAGATACACTTTGTAGGGAATGTCAGCCGTCTTGGTCGAGGAAGAAACGAGTCAGAGAAAAAAGAGAAGACAGACTGAACTTTGCAGAACTTTCCAGTAAAGGTTGAAATCATTAGAACGGAAGAAAAACAACTATTTTAAGGCGCTTCAGAGAAAAAAGTTGAAGAAACAAAATAAACAATTTCAAATGTGTGATTTGCAGTTGTATATGAGTCAAACATTTAAAAATTCTTTAAGGACTCATCCTTCTTTGCAAAAGAATAAATGTGCAGTTTGAACATTTAGTAAAGCTTCTTTTTTATATAATGTTTATATCAGACCATTTTAACAGTTAAACATATCCAATTGGGAACCAGACTGTAACTGTTGTCAGTGCTTGCATTACGTACCAGCAGAAGGGATTTGACTATCCCAGCACCAGGTGATTTGAAGCCTGTTGACAATGTCCACCACATCAGACTTGGTTCGTTAAATCTAAATGATGTAATGAGTCAATAATTAGTGTGCATGGCTAGAGTTGGCTTTGTGCAACTACTTAATATCCTCAAAAGGATTCATGTGGTCGAAAACCTTTCAGAAATGAAAGAGGCTGTTTCACCTTGAAATGTACGACCTGTGTGCCAGTTCCTTTGAGCTAAAAATGTCACATACTGAGGAGAATATTTGGCAGGAATCCAGTTTTGCTTCAAGACACAGACTGTAGCAGATGTTTGCTGTCATGTTAGCTTAAATCTGACCCCCCTGATCTCTCAGGTCACTCGACATATCAGATGCAACTTTTTACCCTTTATAAAATCTGTTTCTCTGTCAAATGATGCATGTCCAAATTTCACTGGAACATGTAAAAAACTGAGGGTAAAAGGTAACATAACAATTAAAGGAGAAGCCACACAGCACATTGAACAACTGAGAAATAGTTCAAAATGTTGCATTCTTCTAAGGGAATAAGAAATATTTACAGCATTTGGTCAGAACAGACAGAAATATGCAAGGAAAAAAATTCAATGCATTTATACAATTAATTGATCGATGCATTTGTTTAATATTACAAAGACAGTTCACAATGTCAGTCATCTGATGCAGTTATTAAAAATACTTTATTTACATGATATTAGAGGACAACTGCTAAAATATAGTGATGCTATTTTCATTAAAGGGATTTATTGTACTTAATAAGAAATAGAAAACAATCACCATTTTCAGATTTGTTTCTAGTGTGTTTTAGAATTTATACAAATTCTGAATCAATGAAAAGTTAAAAATAGTATGACAATCAATAACATTTCAAAATTTATGAAATAACACTGTGCTTTAACACACAAAGTCCCTCTATGGTACTTTAAAGCAGAGATCCTCAACTCTGCTCCTCAGAGTCGACCGTCCTGCATATTTTATGCGTTTCCCTGCTGCTGCACATCTGGCTTAGATTAATGGCTGATTAATGGGCTTCTGCAGCAGTTGAAGGCATGATAAGGAGGAGAGGTAATCATTTGAATCAGGTGTACTGGAGCAGGGACACATGTAAAACACGCTAGACAATAAATATATATTTTGCCAGCTGACTAGCAAATTTGCCATACATTTCAACATAGCTGAAAAAAAGGTTAGTGTCACAAAATTAACCTAACTTAGCAATACAACTGAATATTTTATTAACTTCCATCAATTAACATGTAAATAGCAATATGTACTTCATTTTTGTTGAAGTAGGACCATTGCTGGCCAAAAGTGATTGATAGGTTTTCATAAATGGTTGAGATGTTATGGCCTTTCAAAGTGATCCGGTTTGGATTCCAAGTAGGAAATGTTCATTGTCAGTCTCTTGAGCTGCTGCTCCTAAACCAATTGACCTTGCCTCAAGAGTCAACATGTCTTTACTGGTTGAGCTTCTGTGAATCCTGTGATTAATGAGGCTCAGTTATCATTGTAACGGCAGACAGGACACAGCAATTAAAAGCATTAAAAAAACGTGGAAGAAGAAACTGATAGAGGTAATGAAGTTGTATAATGTCACAGCAAAACTATTTCAAATGTGCCATCTAGCCTAAAGTAATTATTATCTCTGAATAGGGCACACCCTATGCAAAATTTTCTCTAATTTCAAAACTGAATTCAGAGAAACCTTCCCCTGAAAAAAATATTTTTCCTGTAAAATTTCCCAAAAGGAATGAAAGGAATGACGTTGATAGCTTTAATTATTGAATCATGAGGAAATAACCAGAGCATCATGTGCAGCAAAAGGAAACATTAAAGAAATGTAAGCATTAGTGGCACAGCAACACAGATTCTTCATGATGAAAAGTACACTGGCATGTACTCTAAGCATCCGACCGGCATCTAGATTTTATCTCATGGAGATTTGGTGAGCCTGAGATGCCACCCTTTCTATACATCAGTTTTTTAGCTTCCTTTACTGTAACAAAAAAAGAAAAAAAAAGAACAATGGCCAGATGATAGCAGACCTGGACCTGTGTCTCACATTTTATTTATAGTCCAGGAGAATAGAAAATTGTGAATCACTCATTCAAAATTCAGTTAGTTTGTGTTATAGACATTTATAGGGGTAGAAACTGTACCACTGGTGATTCTGTTACTTTTTGATATTGGAATGTGTCACCCCTCTGAACAAACACAAAAACGCTTGGCCATTTTTCAATTTTTGTGAGATTTTTGTAAGGTATTTCCCACATCTTTAGCAGGGGAGCCAATGCATTTGGAGAGCTCTGTAATACCAAGGTTTTTGTTTACCCCAAGAGGCTGACATTTAGGAGCATCGAGGTTTTTTTTACCCGGCAGAAGTGTAAATGTATTTTGTGAATTGTGTGTGTGAGACCTTGTCTGAGAAGGTTCACAAGTCACTTTAACTGAAAGGACAACAACCAAACAGACACTTGATGGTTCACAGCTCAGTGATTGACACCTGACCTCCAAGCTGCCCTGCTCAGAGAGACATTCAAGACCCTCAAACTCCCTTTGTCCTCTGAAATAATGTCTGGTTGGAAGCAGCGTGTTTGCATGCAATAAATTTAGCACTGTGAGTCACTTCTGTTAAATGTCAGAGACCCTCATCAAAGTGCGACTGCCTTTGCTTTCAGAGAACCTCCACTCTCCTCACGCTCATGTGGTTGTCAGTGAACGTCATCATATTCTGTGTGATACTATAAACAAATTGATTACTTGCATTTTTTGTTGTTATTTTTTTTCTCCAGGCTACTTCCAGAACCAAGCTCACACTGTTGGTCAGTTATCTCTAAGATGCATTGCAATAAAAACTGAAACTGTCAGTCACAACCTCAAAACTGAATGTTTCTCCATCTGATGGCTCACAGTCAGCACTGTGTTTGACTAGAGTCAGCCCTGAACCTCACCTCATAAGAACATGTTGGTTGAGCACAACTCTGCAGTGGCTTAGAAGTTGGTGTATCCTTGCACTTTAAATTTACTTCTACAACACTCCCACCCAATCAACATTGTAACCAATGACAGCTGATCCATAAGGGGATGCTGGGATATCATCATCTCAGGTATGGAGAGGGAGGAAAAAAGTCTAAAAATGATCTATATAAATAGATAAAAGATTGTATTATCCATACTAGATTTTCTTAATTATGTGTGCCTAAATGTAATCTGAATGTAATGTAACAGTTTGTTGGTATTCTCATCTATAAATTCCCAAAATTGAGGCTGCTTTATTGAATGTAAATGCCTGAACTCTGGTTTGTACAAAGCTTTCAGTAGAAAGGAAGATGGCTAAAGATTGTATGTTTATTGGGTAAAATGTTTCTCAGTTGAAACACCCAAACATTCACTGAAGCTCAGTCCATAATGTTTTACATAGTTCTAAGGCCATGAAAAAAGAAGAAATTTGTTGACATATCATTTTTCTGACTGTCTACGTGTTAAAAGTTTTACAGTTTTACAGCTCTGCATTATGCAAATAGAAAAAAATCAACTCGGAAAACTAGATGAGCTTTGATGAAAATTGAGAAAACAAAGCCCCAGGCTGCTATTTACCCAGACTCTTTGGAATTATATGATGCCAAATTTACTTTGAAGAGCAGCCAATAAGTCCTGTTCCAGTAAGATGCTCAGCCCTGACATTAAACAGTATTAGTACTTCATATTAAAAACCCATTCACACACTCCTCGTTTCATATCAGCTCAGCATATGAAGCGAGATGACAGCCAACTGGACAGACGGACGGCTGATGTTCTCTTGAAATGCACTGAATGGGATGTCTTCTTTGAAGGCTTCAGACCCCATTCATTATAATCAGTTAGAATTTATTGGCCAAGTCGATGCACAAAAACAAGGAATTTGACATCAGTTTGACACTTTCACAGCACACAGACATTAAACATATTCAAAAGGCTACTTAGAATGTATGTATA
>CAEGAF010154510.1:0-17458 GCA_903067075.1 Micropoecilia bifurca
TTGATGGCCTCCACCTCCTGTTGAAGCAGCTTCACATCTTCCTCTTGGTCCTGGATTCTCTGATGGATTTGTTGTCGTCTCTCCTGGAGCTTCTTCTGCTTCTCAGCTCTTTCTTCTGCAGCTGGGACGGTTTCATGGTCTTTATGCTTATCCATTAAGCAGAGATAACAGATACACTGCTGGTCAGTACGACAGTAGATCCTCATTACCTCCTCATGATGTGGGCAGATGTTGTCCTGAAGTTTCTTGGAGGGGTCCCCCAGTTTATGTTTCTGTAGTGTAGGTACCTCATAGTGAGGTTGGACATGACTCTGACAATAAGAAACCAAGCAAACCAGACAGGACTTGACAGCTTTCATCTTCCTCCCAGTGCAGACATCACAGGCCACATCTTCAGGTCCAGCATAGCAGTGATCAGCTGGAGCAGCTTGGAGTCCAGTCTTCTCCAGATCCTCCACCAACTCTGCTAACATGATGTTTTTCTTTAAGACAGGCCTTGGTATGAAAGTCTCTCTGCACTGAGGGCAGCTGTGGATTCTCATCTCATCGTCTCCATCCCAGTGGTTTTTAATACAGTTCATACAGTAGCTGTGTCCACAAGGAACAGTCACTGGGTCCTTCAGTAGATCTAAACAGATGGAACAAGAGTATTTTGCCGATTCCATGTGATTTCCTCGCTGTGCCATTTCACTTTTGAATGTCTATAGTTCTTCTTTCTCCTGGTTTATCAACAGGCCAAATAAGGATTTCTCTTTCTTCTTTACTCACTGATTTGCAGCAGGTTAACTTGTCGGCTCTTGAACTTGATTCAATAGTGATTCTGAATTTGTCTGATCTGAGAATAAAATAACCAAAAATAAACTGTTAGGCTGTCAGTGTTTGAAATGATGGGAGTGGTTATCACTGCATGTGTCATTAAAGGGCAGTTTAAATCCTTAGTACACCGGAGCTACTCTTAAGACTTCTCTGTTGAACATATGACTATAAATCCTGTGAGTAACGTTTTAAGCAGTAATCTGATGACCGTTTTATCTGTGTATGAGGAATCAAAACAAAAAGTAAATTTCATGTTTTCTGAGTCACTTGCTAAACTGGTTAGACTGGTTGGACTGATGTCTAGCGCCTTCCTCCAGGTTATAACCCAGATGTGTAAATGATCCAGTTTCTCTCCCTTTTCTTTACTCACTGATTCCCAAGGTTCTCTATGATTGTGTTCTCATGTTATTCCTCCCCATCTTTCACAACCACTTCAGAGGTTGTACAAGCCTCTGAACGCAGTGTATTGTACACAAGCAATGAACTCATTGATTAGCCAATGGAAAAACTTTGAAAACTCCAAACAACAACATCGCTAAAAGTACCAGTAGACATGACATTTACAACCCCAGAGCTGCATGATCATGAGCAGCGCCAGCAGCACATGCATCAGTCTTTGGACTGGAACGACCAGTTCGCTTTTCTTGCAAGAATGGGCACAAATTGAAGAAGTGAGAAATGGTGCAGCTCTGGTCAACATCCTGCTGGAACTATAGTTCTGCTCCAGATTGTTTAAAATACCATATTATTCTAGCTGACGTACATTTTTTGAATGCATTATCTACTGTAATTCCCAAAGGTTGGGCATGTTTTTTTAAGAGAGAGAGAAAAAAACTAGAATCACAAATATGACATGTATGTTTGTGTGCATAGCAAACATTTTGCACTTGAAGTCATATGAACCATTTGAAACAAATATCTGTTCCATCAGACTCAACTGGCATCTGCAGCTTTTGTTTTCTCTATCTGTATTAACTCAGCAGTGGTTTTATGTGCCAATTCTGGAACTGCAGCATGTAGAGACAGTGAATATGGTCTGAGCTCTGTCATTATGAAACTGTTCCTACTTTGAGGACAGCTGGGGACTGTCCTCTGATCTTCTTGTCCCCATAAGTCTTTAACACATTTCACTGTAGCTTTGTCCACGTGGAATTGGAACCAGATCTTTCAGGAGATTTAGTCAGATGGAGCAATAAAATTTTCCTGAATACACCTGATTTCCTCTCTGAGCCAAAAACACTGAATCTCTCAAGTTTCTATTGATTCTGTAGAAGTGTCTCACAAGAAGCCAAACATCGGTTTGTTACTTACTGATCAGCAGCAGTTGTTCAGCTCAGTGATCCTACCGGTCATAAAGCTGTCAGATGTGAAACGGGAGGAACCAGGAAATGTAGCAACAGAGCTGAACTGGGTGCTTAATAGAAGAAATAATGTAACAGCAATTGTTGGGAGGGGCAGAGGATCTACAACACTTTAAACTGCTGCTGCATTTCTCATTCTTACATCTACTTCATTTCCGGCTTTTGGCCATTTGAACACATTTAGTGGAAATATTTATGCATTTTTCTCTATGATCCCTTCTAGTTGATTTCTTCATATAATTCTCTTTCTGTGTTACAAGCACTAGTGTTAAGATATTGTGTTCGGGTGATTGTGATGATGTTTTGCAGTCGGGACATTGGTTTTTAGGAGTCATTGAGTCGACCAGGAAGTTTTCTTTACCAAAGTGTTCTAGAGGCCAATTTGAGGTCATCTGCAGAACAAGTGAAGATCGGTCCAAACAGGGTCACTCACTCACAAAATTACTAACCAGTGCCTGAAATTCACAAATCCATTTGGCACTGACAAAGTCCTGACCTGACTGAACGATTATTTAATCGCTTTAATTTAATATTTAAAATTCCTTTGGGAATAATAATGCCTCAACTTCCATCAACACAGTTGCCCAAGTTCCAGTTCCTAATATCAAACATTTTCTTCCCTGAGTCAGACCTCAGAGCCATAAACTGTCACAAAAGATGATTGAGGTTTTAAATTCTCATCTATGTTCTTGGAAAACGTAGATCACGTTTTGCTTAATTTAATAGTCTTGTTTTAAGTGTTTATTATTTCTGAAATAAAATTAGCCGGAAATCAAGTTGGGATTTAGAAAAAGTAATGATTTTCCTATGTAATTATGTATAATTTTTCATAGTCTAAGACAGACCTGTGCTGCACAGTCAGTTTTAACAATTACACACTCCTCTTGCAAACCTCAGAGATTTGAAACCACATGTTAAGCAATAAGTTACACACCATTCTACACCATGAACCTGATGAGGCTCATCAGGTTTTAACAAACTTACCCCTTGTCTGTGCCATGGATTTCTCTGAGCGACTTCCCTGTGATATTCTTTTTTTTCCCTTTGAAAAGAAGCTTAAATGAATTGTTAACACAGTAGTTAAAACACCTCTTAACTACATGCAGCATGTTTTAAATTTATCTGTAAGACATCTTCAAGTCCTTCCCATTTCTCTGTGCTTTCGCTTGCTGCAGCATGACAAGTTGCTCAACTGGTCTCAGAGTGAGTCACAAACAAGAAGCAGTGCTGAGAGACAGAGAAAAAGAAAGAACTGTTTGCATAGGCAAATTTACATTTTACAACATCCATCCTGCCAGTTTCAGTGCTACTGATTAATTTGTCTTTTTCTGTTTCCACCTGTCCTGTTGCAGCACTTCAGACATAACAATCTCAATTTACTTTAAATTTTGTCTTTAAAATCAAAATGTAGATACAAAATCTAAATTTTGTATTTAAATTTGGATCTGTGTAGTTTTATCCATAATCTGGTATTTATAAGTCTAATCGATAAAAAAGGCAGCAGTGAGCGATGGATGCACACCGTTTTTTAAAAACATTTCCTAAAAACAGGAGGAAGCATAATCTCATTGTAACATTTAAACACTTTCTCAAGAACATTTATTAATGAATATTTATTAATATCATCCCATTGTTTGGCTTTATTATCTTGACATCATCCAGTACAGCAGAAATAGACGGCACCCATATAGGTTATGTTTCCTTCATACTCTACACACATCAGTCAATTTAATTCAGTTTAATGAAATGGCACTGATTCACAACAAATCTTAAGTTACAGAACAGATTCTGATCATATTCAGAAACAGATTCAGTTACAAAAATTGCAGTTAATTTCAGTTTAATAAGGCAGCTGACATGTGAATTTATAACAATCCTTCATGATGAGGATGCATTTGGCAAAAGTGAAAAGATAAAACTCCTTTTCCTCCTCTAAATAAATATTCAGCACAGCAGTGGTTGGGGGTTCAACTGCACCGGGTCAGACTAATGGTTCAAAAGTGCAGCATGCCAACAACACAGTGTGGCTTATGAAACTGGAAGTTTTAACTAGTTGCATTCACTGACTTACATTTGCATTTGGTAAAAAGGATGCTGAAGTGCTTTTTGTGGGAAAGATAGAATTCAATTTGTGTATTTAATAGTCAGTGACAAGAAAGACAAAAATATGTACATTTAGATAACTTCATGTCCTCATTGTTCTGTGACTCCAAATTTACAGATAAAAGTATATATATTTTTTGCCTCAAGTGTCTACATAGTCCAGTAAATTAAAATGACAATTAGAATGTCCTTAAGTGTTTTTTCCCATTTTAATAATTTTTTGTAATGATCATAATATGAAATTTATTAATATTAACTGCAGTGTCCTGTCATCGTGTCATCAGGACTAGAACAAATGTCATGTTGGACTATGGACTAAGAAAAAAATGTGGATTTCATTCCAGCTTTCTCCCCACCAAATCTCAATGTGACTTTGGGTGCATGGATACTTTGTGTAAGGTTGTTTTGAGCTGTTAGTTTTATGGGAAAAACATTTTATTATGTATGTTCAGTTACTCTATTTAACAGTGATGAACTCAGCAGTTCCATGATTAAACAGCCAAATCCCAGCATGTAGCGGCTGAGTGAATCTGGTCTGGACTCTGTGGAGGAGAGTCATGGTTTCAGAGATGCTGTAGAAAGACAGAAAACCTGCTGTCTGGTCCAGGTACACTCCTAGTCTGGAGGAAAATTGACTTTTAATGGAAGTACTTACTTTGTTGTGCCAGAATGTGCAACATTTACTGTAGCAACGTAATGCCCAAGATTTGTCATTAAATCCAAGCTTAGATTCATCTAATCTTCCTGTTCTACTCATGTTCTTGTATGAAACTGCTACTTCAACACCTCCCTGACTCATCTCTACCTCCCAGTAACAACGTCCAGTCAGACTCTCTCTACTCAGAACCTGAGACCAGCCAGTGAATCTTTCTGGATGATCAGGATAAGACTTCTGCATGAGCGATACTTTTCTGTTTCTCTGAAGCAATGACAAACTGTGATGTGCTGTATTTGGATCAAAAGTTATTTCTTGTGAATATAATAGGAATCCATCTGTGGTCTTTGGTTCTGGTTCTGACAGTAGAACATCCACATCAGTAATCGTCAGTGAGATGTTTTTCCATGTGTCTCTGAGGACGTCCTGTAGTTTGTCTCTGAGCTCAGTCACAGCTGCTGTCACGTCCTCAAAGTGTCTCAGAGGACGGATGTTGATGCTGGATGAGTGTGTCGACTCCCTGAGTGCTGGCAGTGAGGGGTAGTTGAGGAGAAACTGGTTGTGATCCTCTGTGTGTGAGAGCTGCTCCAGCTCAGCGTCTTTCCTCTTCAGCTCACTGATCTCCTGCTCCAGCTTCTCCTCAACATCTTTGACTCGACTCACTTCAGTTTCCTGCTGGGATCTGATCTGCTGCTTCACCTCAGAGCTTCTTTCCTGGAGGAGACGGATCAGCTCAGTGAAGATCTTCTCACTGTCCTCCACTGCTTTATCAGCAGAGACATTGATGGCCTCCACCTCCTGCTGAAGCAGCTTCACATCTTCCTCTTGGTCCTGGATTCTCTGATGTATTTGTTGACGTCTCTCCTGGAGCTTCTTCTGCTTCTCAGCTCTTTCTGCTGCAGCTGGGACTGTTTCATGACCTTTATGTTCATCCATAGTGCAGAGATAACAGATGCACTGCTGATCAGTACGACAGAAGATCTTCATCACCTCATTATGACGAGAGCAGATGTTCTCCTGGAGAGTCTTGGAGGGATTCACCAGCTTGTGTTTCTTCAATCCAGGGATGTCATAGTGAGGTTGGAGGTGATTCACACAATAAGATATCAAGCAGAACAAGCAGGACTTGACAGCTTTTATATTCCTTCCAGTACAGACATCACAGGCTACATCTTCAGGTCCAGCATAGCAGTGATCAGCTGGACCAGCTTGGAGTCCAGTCTTCTTCAGATCCTCCACTAACTCTGACAGCATGATGTTTTTCTCCAGTCCAGGCCTCGGTATGAACTCTTTCCTGCACTGAGGGCAGCTGTGGATTCCCGTCTGATCCTCTCCATCCCAGAAGTCTTTAATGCAGTTCATGCAGTAGCTGTGTCCACAGGGAATCGTCACCGGATCCTTCAGTAGATCCAAACAGATCGAACAGGAGTATTTAGATGAATCCATGTTTCTTCCTTGCTTCTCTGCGTTGTCAGCAGTTGTCAGTTCCTGCTCTTTACAGCACAGCAATTCTACCAAGCCTTGATCTTTAAATGGGAGGAACCAGGAAATAACTTGTCAGACCGTCAGATCTGAACTTTGTGTTCAGATCTGACTTTGTGTAAGGGGAGTGGTTCTCTCTGTTTGCTTTACGACAGGTCAAAGATGAGTTTGGGTTTACAGTAGAAACATACATTTATCTCACCTTCACCTGCTGCCTCCAGAATTATTCAATCAGTTTTCAGGTTTAGTTGCATTTGTCTCTCAAAATCATTTGTGTGTGTGTATCATGTTGCAGATTGAGTAAAAGGCATTGCTACAGGAAGTACGTTTCACTGCTTTAGCTTGTATACACAACCTGCTGCTGTATGTATTGGTTTAAAAGAGTTTATGCTGTTGAAAACTCATTACACAGTTACCAATTTCTTCTGCTGAAGCATTTATTTTAAATTTATGTTTATTTTTATTTTATTTATTCCTATTTAATCAGTCAAAGTACTAAAACCTTTACATTCATCTAATTTGTATTTATTTATTTATTGTATTTACATAATTACATAATTTACAAATTAAATCAGTATAGTTAAGTAGAGTACTCAGTAAGGTGAGGTCATTTTATTTATACAGCACATTTTCTGCAACAAGGCAATTTAAAATGTTTTACATAAATTAAAAAGGAAAAACAAACAAAAAGAACTCAGCACCTTTTAGCCTTTTCACCAATTACTCTTTTACACAGGTAATTTCTTTTGGATGAGCACTTTTACTTGAGTAAAATGAACCAAAATACTAATTTTAAAACAATTATTTGTATAAAATCTATGAACTGCTTTACAATATGCTGCACTTTAAATAAATTTGTTTGGAAAATGTACATCTGCCAAAAAGAGGCATTAATTCAGTGTAGAACCTGGTACAGCATGAAGTTGTCAAATATTGTTTTGTGAATTGAAATCAGGACTTTAATTAATATGCTTTTAAATTCGGTCCAACCTAAAGATCCTGCATCAGCCAATCACATCTTGGTCTTCTTGGTGTGACACTTAGTACACAAAATCCTGCCATCCACAGGATGACCTTGATATTTATCTACTTCAGATGAAAATGGACGAGCACAGTCCTCACATTGGTAACACTTGATGTGATAGTTCTTCCCCAGAGCCACCAGTTTCACAGTTTCTTCACTGCCCGGAGCTGGAACAATGGGTTCTTTACAGGTTTCACACTGAGGAGAGAAACGTTTGTGGTAATCCTGTACGCAGTAGGGCTTGTTGTCTTCACCTGTGATAAATGGGAGTCCATCCAGCGTGCAGGAGCAGGTGCTGCACAGGAAGCATCGGACATGGAAGCACTTTCCCATGGCCTTCAGGATACGATCAGTGATTTTCTCTCCACATTGAGAGCAGGAAGCCAGGGCAGTCACATAGCAACATTTACACTCTGGAGAGCCTTCCTTGACATAGAACTGCATGCCCTGCAGGGGGCAATGACAGCTTTTGCAGCAGAAACAGCTGGGGTGGAAGAGTTTGCCCATTGCCTTCAAAGCTGGCTCAGTACTGGACAGATCCTTGCCACATTTTCCACAAATCTTTGTTGGAGTGGAGGTGGGAACAGGAGCTGGTTTGTCTTTGTTGAAGTTTTTGATCAGTTTGTACATGTTTGGAGAGACACCACCAGCTTGGACTGGGTCTGGACCAGGAGGTAGCGGCACTGATAAAGGTCTACTCTTCACCCTCTTTTTGTCAGAGGAGGGAAGTGACGCCTTGCTGTCCTCCTCTGTTTTATCATCAGAGACACTGATGCCCTCCATCTTCTGCTGAAGCAGTTTCACATCTTTCTCTCGGTTCTGAATTCTCTGCTTGAGTTGTTGTCGCATCATCTCAAACTCCGGCTTCTCTGTCCTTCCTGCTGCATTTGGATCTCTTTTATATTTATCAAATAAAATCTTCCTCACCTCATCATGACGAGAGCTGAAGTTCTGCTGGGGCTTCACTGAAACTTCAACAAGTTTATGTTTACTAAAAGTAAAAGACTCATAATGAGGTTGGATGTGTTTCTCACAAAACGAGGCTAAGCAGACCAGACAGGACTTTACAGCTTTCCTCTTCCTCCCACTGCAGACGTCACAGGCGACGTCTTCAGGTCCAGCATAGCAGTGACCAGCTGGAGCCGCTTGAAGTCCAATCTTCTTAAGATCCTCCACCAACTCCGCTAACACAATGTTTTTCACCAGGCCAGGCCTCGTTGTGAACTTTTTCCTGCACTGAGGGCAGCTGTAGACTCCTTTTCGATCCTCCCGATCCCAGCAAGATCTGATGCAGTTCATACAGTAGCTGTGTCCACAGGGGATAGTAGCCGGACTCTTCAGGAGATCCAAACAAATACAGCAAGTTAATTTAGCAGAATCCATCTGATCTCTCTGTTGCAGCGTTTCAGCTCAGTAATACTGTGTGTCTCTTCCTTTAGGGAAATGAACATGTGGCACGTGTCTTTGCTGGAGCTACAATCAGCCACTCCCGTCTGTTTACCTGACAGATGGGAGTGGCTTTTACTGCTGTTACTGGTATTCCAGAGGACAGAGGTTGTTGTTCCAGAGTGAACTCCATGATAAGGTAGTGGTTACTGAAGAGGTATTGATGGAAAATTACACACCTGATGCTTTAAAATCACTAAGATACATCCATCTATTTAATTTCATTTTACTCATTGTATTATAAATGGGGAGATTTACAACAAATGTCTTTAGGTACTTTTTAAAAATCAAACAGACTGAGAACTACATAATCAATCCATTCAGATAGATTCAAATGCAATAAAATGCCTTTCAGTATTTAGAGCCATTTTGAAATTATGACTAATTATCTTGAAGGTTTCATGGGGAAAGATGTTATATAATTATAACATGTTAAACCAGTTTTCTCTCTATTACTCTTGCATTAATGAGATTCCCCTTAGGGTTATGCATCCTGTCTTGTTAAAATCTCCACCCAGTTCACCTTTGAACCTTTTCTTTGTGTTTAGTTTTATCATGTGGGCTGGACAGTGCAGCAGTTGGTAGCACGATTGCCGTGCAGCGAGAAGGTCTTGGGTTCGATTCCTGGCCCAGGGTCTTTCTGCATGGAGTACTCTCTGTGCATGGTAGGTTCTCTCCGGGTACTCCGGCTTCCTCCCACAGCCCCTATGTGTGAGTAGGTCACTGGTTTATTTATTCTGTTGTGACTCTATTTGACTTTAATGAACTCAGCAGAATCTGCCTCATCAAACAGCCGGACCCCAGCATATAGAGGCTGAGTGAATCTGGTCTGGACTCTGTGGATCAGAGTCATGGTTTCAGAGATGCTGAAGAAAGACAGAATACCTGCTCTGTGGTCCAGATACACTCCTATTCTGGAGGAAACTGGACCTGATACTCGAGTTTCAATGTTGTTGTGATGAAAAGTGTAAATGTTTCTGTCGCAATATAATGACCAAGATTTGTTATTGAATCCAAATGCACACTTATCAGACCTTCCTTCTCTGCTGATATTCTTGTATGAAACTGCTACATAAACTCTTCCTCCTCTCCATTCCACCTCCCAGTAACAACGTCCAGTCAGACTCTCTTTACTCAGAACCTGATTATAATCAGTAAATCTGTGGATCACTGAAATGGTACCGCAATACAGAAGATGAGGGAAGTTTTGATGTTACTTTTCTATTTCCATCTGATAAGAAAAGCTTCCTCTGTGCTGTGTCTGGATCCAGAGTCACTTTTTGTGAATATTTTAAGAATTCAGCTCTGGTCTTTGGTTCTGGTTCTGACAGTAGAACATCCACTTCAGTGACCTTCAATGAGATGTTTGTTCCTGTGTCTGTAGGAATGTCCTGTACTTTATCTCTGGTCTTTGGTTCTGGTTTTGACAATACCAGTTGCACTTTAGTTACTGCAACTGAGATGTTTCTCCATGAGTCTCTCAGGACGTCCTGTAGTTTGTCTCTGAGCTCAGTCACAGCTGCTGTCACGTCCTCAAAGTGTCTCAGAGGACGGATGTTGATGCTGGATGAGTGTGTCGACTCCCTGAGTGCTGGCAGTGAGGGGTAGTTGAGGAGAAACTGGTTGTGATCCTCAGTGTGTGAGAGCTGCTCCAGCTCAGCGTCTTTCCTCTTCAGCTCACTGATCTCCTGCTCCAGCTTCTCCTCAACATCTTTGACTCGACTCACTTCAGTTTCCTGCTGGGATCTGATCTGCTGCTTCACCTCAGAGCTTCTTTCCTGGAGGAGACGGATCAGCTCAGTGAAGATCTTCTCACTGTCCTCCACTGCTTTATCAGCAGAGACATTGATGGCCTCCACCTCCTGTTGAAGCAGCTTCACATCTTCCTCTTGGTCCTGGATTCTCTGATGGATTTGTTGTCGACTCTCCTGGAGCTTCTTCTGCTTCTCAGCTCTTTCTGCTGCAGCTGGGACTGTTTCATGGCCTTTATGTTCTTCCATAGTGCAGAGATAACAGATGCACTGCTGATCAGTACGACAGAAAATCTTCATCACCTCATCGTGACGAGAGCAGATGCTTTGGTGAAGTTTAGTCGAAGCTTCAACCAGATTATGTTTTTTAAACGTAGGTGATTCATAATGAGGTTGGAGGTGATTTTGGCAATAAGAAGCCAAGCAGACCAGACAGAACTTGACAGCTTTCATCTTCCTCCCAGTGCAGACATCACAGGCCACATCTTCAGGTCCAGCATAGCAGTGATCAGCTGGAGCAGCTTGGACTCCAGTCTTCTTCAGCTCCTCCACAAAATCAGCTAACATGATGTTTTTTTCCAGTCCAGGCCTCGGTATGAACTCTTTCCTGCACTGAGGGCAGCTGTGGATTCTCCTCTGATCTTCTCCATCCCAGTGATCTTTAATACAGTTCATACAGTAGCTGTGTCCACAGGGAATCGTCACCGGATCTTTCAGTTGATCCAAACAGATCGAACAAGAATATTTTGCTGACTCTGTCTGATTCCATCTCTGTGCCATTTCACCTTTGAATGTCGATAGTATTTTTTTCTTTTTTCAAATAGATGTGCTGCAGAATAAACCAAACCAGAATTTCTCTCTTTCTCATTGAACTTCAGCAGGTTGACTTGTCGACTCAACTTCGCAAAGTAGTGGCTTGTACTGTGTCTGAGGTTTAAATGAAAGAACAAGGAAATAAACAGTTAAACCACCTTCTTTTACAAGATGGGAGTGGTGACGTACCATATTTCAATCCAAGTGAAAGATCAGTTTAAATCTGCATCATTAGCATAAACTCCATCTGCAATCTTAATACTTGACTGTCGAACAAATTTACCTAATTTTCTTTGGGTAACTTTGATCTAAAGAAATATTGAACAGGTTTTTAACACTTATCTGTGTTGCGTGAGGAATTCAAACAAGACATATTTCATGCTTACGATACACGTCATTATGTTTTTAACCTGCTAAACTGGTTGGTTTTCTATGACAAACAAACGTATCATCTTCAGCTTTGATTTGAGTATGGGCTAATCGTACGGCTCTCCCTTTTCTCTTTTAATTCAGGAAATAAATATTAGTTCTTCAACCCATTAAGTCACTGAGAAACAGTTTATAAGATTTTTATTTGCAGAGTAGATTGAAATTATCCGAGACAGAGAATTAATTGCAAGATCAAATTATAAAAGAGGTAGTTAAAGATTATAGACAAAACATTTAGGAAGTTATACACAATAAATAAATCCTAGACTGTTCTAGAAATTCACAGATAAAGAAATATAAAACTGTAAATTTCAGATTATAAGTTGCTACTATATTCTCTCTTTTTGACCAGAAGGATGCAGTTACTATACGGCTTTTTACCAAAGGTTTCAAAAGTCTGAACCTCTGCGTGATGAGAATCATAACAAGCTCAAGATCAAAGTGACATTATGAGTGACGATGACAGAGAAACTGAGGAAGAGTGTGTGAAGCTGGAGAAGCCTGCAGGATATTATGGGAGGAGATGAACAAAAGCCGCCGGCGCACCTGATCAACATGAATGCAACCACATTCCCCAAAGCACATCATGCATGTGGTGCACAAAACCAACACGATGCACCTGACCCACATAAATACAGGACGCAGGCGTGTGATGCACTTGGCACATATAAAAAGCAGCTTTGCACCTGACGGTCAGTTCCTAAGCAGTAGTAGGTGTCTAGTCTTTTTGAGAAATATTTTGATGACATTTAGCTGTTTAAAAGGCTGTTTATTGTTAGTTATCTTTATGTAGTCACAGTCACTTTTAGCTTACTGATAAAGCACCAGCCAGCATATGAACAAAAGCTAAAAAAAAATAGTTTTTTGTTTAGGATGTAAATGCACCCACAGAAACAACCAGATAATTTTACCAAACTTTGGTTTCTAAGACATTTTTCATTTTCAAACATTTTCTTAGATATTGGTTTTAATCAAATTTTTGTTTCTTGCCCTTTCAGTTTTAAAGATATAAAGGGGATTCTAAGTCTAATTTATTACTTATTATTTTTATTGTTATTATTATTATTATAAATGGGGGAACATATATAATTGACATTCAGCGTCATAAAGGCAGAAACTACAGATTTTAATAAAAAAATTTAATGCACACAAATGTCATTAAAACATTTGACTTCTACAAAACTTTGCAGTGTTAGCTACATCAATTAATGTTCACACATCTGCTAACCTATTGGAAATTAGTTAGTGCCTACAATTAGGAGAGATGTGAAATGATCGCCATTGATCTACACCTGATCATAGTTAACAATAATACAGGAATATCAAGGAAAATCCAACTCTGCTATGTCTGACTGAATCTGGACCCAGCTACTTCAGATCACTGCCGACTATTTCATTTTAATGAACTCAGCAGAGGAGCTATTATAAATATAAACCCCAGCATGAAGTGAATCTGGTCTGGACTCTGTGGAGGAGAGTCATGGTTTCAGATATGCTGTAGAAAGACATAATATCTGTTGTGTGATCCAGGTACACGCCGACTCTGGAGGAAACTGGACCTGGTACTGAAGTGTCGGTGTCATTGTGCCAAAACGTGTAACTTTCTCTGTCACAGCGTAATGACCAAGATTTATCATTAAGTCCAAATAAACATTGCTTTGATCTTCCTGCTCTGCTGATGTTCTTGTATGAAACGGCAACATAAACTAATCTTCCTCTCATCTCCACCTCCCAGTAACAATGTCCAGTCAGACTCTCTGCTCAGGACCTGAAACCAAAAACCAGAGAATTTGTCTGGATGATCAGGATGAGACTGTTTTCTTCCATTCTTGTAACTTTTCTGTTTCTTTCAGACAAACAGAAACCTGTTGACAGTATTTTGGATCCAGAGTGATTTCTTGTGAATATTTTAAGAAATCATCTCTGCTCTTTGGTTCTGGTTCTGATGCAGCTTTGACTGCTTCATGACCCTTAAGTTCATGAAGGGTCATGATGCTCTCCTTAGCAGAAACCTGAAGCAGTTTGTGCAAGTTGGAGTCTTTTTCACATTTTCCACCTGGACTAAGTATGAACTCTTTCCTTCACTAAGGAGGACAGATGTGGTTTCTCCTTTGATCTTCCCAGAAGTAGAGAAGTTTGTTGATGCCTTTGTCGTCTCTTGACTTGATTGCTACAATGAACTTTTCTTTGGAATTCCTAGGAAAAACATACAAAAATTACAGTAAGTACAGAACAGTGCTGCCAGGACCCTGATGAAAGTACCTTGACATAAAACACATAATTTCCATTTTTCATTCTCTCCATTGATTTCCTGTCGCTGCTAATATCTACAAAATCTCCCTTTTTTTTACTGTCTACATGGGAATGCACCATTTCATTTACAGTAAGTTTGTCTTGGTCTTCTCCGGACTTGATTACTGGATTTTTACTTACAGTAAGAAACACTGAGGGGAATGGCAAAGTGTGGAGCTAAATTGAGGGTGGAAGTTCACCTCTGATCAGGACCAAAGAAATACAGTTGATAACTTATAGACTTTGACATCATTTTTAGTGACTTTTCAGACCTTTTTCTAAAGAACGACTAGCGAAAAACTCAAACCACTTTTTTCTGTTTTTAAAGACTTTTATGTCGCTCCAATATGTCTGCAGAAACTGTCCTGAGCGAGCAGTACGGGTTGCAGTGAGTCCCTCCCACTTCACTGCAGTCGGTCTCAGATGCTGTCCTGCAGCAAACCGCCTGCAGTCAGAGCAGACAGGAAACCTATTGTACTCTGTGTCACATTGGAAAGGAATCACATATATGAGCAAAGCTGAGAAAAGTCACCAGTACTGATCATGCTCGCTTTTCCAAATCCACACTAACCATGGAGGCTTGTCTCAGTTAGATAGTTTAATAACCAAATGCAGTGCTGTGTGACAGACATCAACCAAGCTATAATGTTTGTAACCAAGAGGAAAATATAACTGCAGTAGCAACTGTTCAACCAAAGAGGGCAGCACTGATATAGTTTTGGACAAACTATTGCAGAATTAAACAAGTTGCAATGATAAAAGTACAATTTGCACAATAACAAAAATAGCCCACTTAAGTTCTAATTTATACAACTTATCTGCAAAAAAGGTTAATTTTTGATTTAGTTACACTTTAAAATCTCCTCACTCTTGAATGTCACAATTCACTCTCCATTTCTGTAACATGAAAACTTCTTCATATTCCCAGGATTTGCACCCAGACCATAATCAACTGGGTTGTTTCCTGCCCTGTACCTTAACTGTGATATACTGCTTTTTCTTTGTATCCGGCGTTTTTCCATGTTCTCCCTTTAAACAAAATATCCTGTTTTAATATTTAATCTGTAAGATTCGTGTTATATTTTATTATACTTGCAGTTTAATTTGCATTTGATTGTTGAACTTCACAATTTCAGTAAATATGAAGAGCATTATCAATTAAACTCATTATTATTATTAATAAAGTTAATGCAGTAATTGTGTTCACAGGTAATAGTCACCAGATCCTTCACTAGATCCAAACAGATCTGATTCCACTCTGAGTAACTCTGAATGACTCAGGTTTTTCTTCCTATTAGCAGTCAGACTCCAGTTTGCTGCTTACTGATCTGCAGCAGTTGTGTGATCAACTCTGATTCTACTGATCTTAAAGCTTTCAGAGGAGAGACACGTAGGAACCAGGAAATGCAGCAGCAGAGCTGAACTCAGCGTTTGAACACAATGGAGGAGTTTAATCACAGCTATGGCTGGGTGGGGCACATTATCTGCCAGGACTTCAGACTGCTGCTGCATTTCTCGCATTTTAAACATTTTACTTTGGTCTCCAGTTTGTATTTATTTTATACAGGATTGCTCTTACTAAATAACACACATAAAAAGTCCATTCAATCCGTCAACTTCAGCTAACTAGTAAAATTAGTTAAAAACTTTTCTTTCTAAGAAAACACAACAGATACATCAAGTCAGTGACTTGCAGCAATAGCTCCTCATTAAAGAGCATTTACCAACCGACTATTGATTGCATTGAGCTGATGGCTTTGCAGAAATCTCTCTGAGCATTTATGTAGTGACAACAAACAGGAAAACTCATAAAGAGATAAACCTCCAGGAGAACCAGAACTGGTCTAGGAGAGGCTTCTCTGTGAAAGACAAGTAAGAAGTTAATGGCTGCATTAGCCTCCTTTAGCTAACATTCTGTTAGAAGCTATAGCTAGCCTATTAGCTGAAGCCAGCATGCTATCTACCTTTACATGGCAAATTTTATCTGCAGTAGCTAACATGCTAATTTTACCACTGGTCTGGTTGTAATGTGGAAATGTTGAAGTGCTGTCTGAAACAAGGTGGAGACTCATTACTTTCTGTGGTGATTTTTATTGGCATTACAGTTGGAGAAATATAAAGCAACAAGAAAATATTTGATAAAGTATATACTGGAATAAAAATAAAAACATCTTCAAGTCATTTGTATGTTTCTCTCACACATTGGAGGAAATAAAATAATTGACATGCTGAAAATATGATTCATAAATTCTAACCTGTTAATTTGAAGAAGAATATTTGAATAAGACATAATACTTGATTTTTAGCCTATTTAAAAAAAGGAATTTTTACACATAAAATCAACATTAACACTGACATGATTGAAAATTAAACATTTTCCTTCGTTGATTTTTGTTTTCAGCAGATGTGAATATTTCAAAGCAGAAATACTGTTGAAGTTTTTCTTTTTTCTACTCTTTAAAAGTCAATGAAAATGTAGATAATCTATTGAAAGATATCTTTCATTCTGTCCTGTACCATAGCTAAGTATTTTGTTGTGATTCTTTGCGGTGCTGTTCTACTCAGCTATTTTGAACTCTGCAGAGTCTCCCAGGTCAAAAAGTCTAACTCCAGCATGTAGAGGCTGAGTGAATCTGGTCTGGACTCTGTGGAGGAGAGTCATGGTTTCAGAGACGCTGTAGAAACACAGAATACCTGCTCTGTGGTCCAGATACACTCCTATTCTGGAGGAAACTGGACCTGATACTGGAGTTTTAACTCTGATGTGCAAAGATGTGTAACCCTTTGTGTAACAACTTAACACCCAAGATTTGTCATTGAATCCAAACACACATTCATCTGAAGTCCCATCTCTGCTGATGTCCTTGTAGGAAACAGCAACATGGATTGCTTCAGCTCTCCACTCCACCTCCCAGTAACAACGTCCAGTCAGACTCTGGATGCTGAGAACTTGATCATAAAATGTGAATCTGTCTGAATGATGAGAAAAAGATTGTTGTTGTTTCATTATTGTTACTTTTTTGTTCCCCTCGGTTAATAATAGATGTGTGTGTGCTGAGTTTGGATCCAGAGTAATTTCTGTTGAATATTTCAAGAATTCAGCTCTGCTCTCTGGTTCTGGCTCTGACATTAGATCATCAACTTCATTGACTCCTAGTTTGATGTTTGTCCATGTGTCTCTCAGGACGTCCTGTAGTTTGTCTCTGAGTTCAGTCACAGCTGCTGTCACGTCCTCAAAGTGTCTCAGAGGACGGATGTTGATGCTGGATGAGTGTGTCGACTCCCT
>CAEGAF010154536.1:0-11773 GCA_903067075.1 Micropoecilia bifurca
ACACACACACACACACACACACACACACACACACACACACACACACACACACACACACACACACACACACACACTTTCCTTGTGTATTTACATGGAGATTTGTGTTTGTGCATTTGACTGTTTGTGTAATTTAATGTCAGAGTGTGTCAGTTTAAACTATGTGTATATCTTTCTCTACACCATCAGAAAAAAAGGAAAAATAACTTTCTCTCAGCCACAAAATAATTGGCCCCCAGAGCCATTATGAGTGGATCACCCATGTGAGCAAAGAGTCAGGGCTGACCAGCACTTGAAGATAGAAGTTAGATAACATTTGTTGGATTTTTCTCAGCTATGGCAAGCCCGTCCATTTTAATTGATACAGATTCAGCTTCTCGAGCATAAGTTTTCATCTTTTTTGCATTATCGCTCTAAACTTATGAGAAGGCATTTCTACAGTGTAGTCAATGTCAAACTCTGGTTTCGGAAGAAGCAGAGTGGCTGCATATCACTGGACCAGATCTTGACTACTGTGCAACTTCTGAGAATGTCAAGAAAGTTTGGTTGTTTGGTCCACCTGTTTTGTAGATCTGGAAAGGCTAACAAACTTGTCGCTTGAGGCATTTTGCTGTGCACTGTGGGATATTGTCTACCGTACTTGCAATTACTCTATCCTGTCCTTGTACGCTTGGAATGAGAGTTGGGCTTGTGTTGTCAGCTTGTTCACTGTGTAGACATAACTTCCACCACATGTTAGTGTTTGTGGAAAGGATCTCAATCTGCATGGATGGTAGATTGTCTTCCTGGTGAACCAAAATGTCTTGTCTTGACTTTCTGTGGATTAAGTGTTGGCCTCTTCACCCCCATGATAGTAAGTGGGTACTGTTCTCAAAGATGGATTATTTCCTGTGGGTGTCAGGTCAACCTTTGCATCTTGGTATCTTGCTTACAAATAATGGTAGAGCAGGAGATGAAAAAATCCCATGGAGCTTCATTTCCAGTACTGTGGGTGATGCATTCAATCTTTTGTGATAAACAAAGAACTGATGGAAAAATCAAGCTTTTTATTCAATTGCGTTCCTTATGTGCTGTCTGCTCTGAAGATTATATTGTTAAGAGTGTCAATCATCTCAGCCCTGCTCCATTAATCCTTCACATGATTTCAGTTCATTACTTTGTCAATGCGGGCCTTGGAAGTAAGATGGGGCTTCCCTTGGTGAGCTGCTGCACATGTGATTTACACTATTGATCCAACATCCTGATTAGAATTTTTAATTAACGAAGGAAGCTAACTGCCTAGAGACAGGAATCCGTATGACCCTGAACACGCCTGATGATTTTCATAGCGGTGCTGAGTCTACGTTAATTGCAAGGCTGATTTGACTAGCCTTGCCAGAGATAATATGCTGTGCCACGTATGGATAATTGACCTCTC
The DNA here is from genome assembly GCA_903067075.1 of Micropoecilia bifurca. Lineage (NCBI taxonomy): Eukaryota > Metazoa > Chordata > Actinopteri > Cyprinodontiformes > Poeciliidae > Micropoecilia > Micropoecilia bifurca. The sequence continues at coordinate 1,415 of CAEGAF010154536.1, forward strand.
TCTCTTTCTATTTAAAGATCATACAAGCCAAGAAGGGAGTGCAAAGTTACATGTATCACTACCCTGAACAAAATATAAATTGTGGCAGGCTTTACCGTGCACCTGTGCCCATTGTGGGTAATATTTTGCTTGTTTAGCTAATGAACACAAGATTCAGAGGGTTGGGAAATGGAAGGGGAGGGCATGCATTTCACAGACTCCAGTACCTTGACAATAATCTGTGCATTTCCCACAGCCAGGATAAGGGCCACTAGGGGTATTTCCACAGCCTAAAGGCCTTCCATTAACTATTAATCTTCTCCTGGAGTGCAGCAGGGGAACCATGGAGTCACAGCTGCCATCACACTGGATCTTTTTTTTTTCTCTTACCCCTCCTTTCCTCTCCACTGGCAAACAATCCACAGCTATGAGGAAGGGTAATTAATTTTAAATAAAATACATGGTTATGCATAATTTATGCCCAAAGCCCAGAGCTACCGGTGTTAGACAAATACACAAACTCCATACTGAATTACCAGCCATTTGAGCTGAAAGGAAGAGTGTGGATTGTTGCATTTTTGGGCTGTGGTTATCCAAACAAAACAAACATTTTAAGAAGTATCATTAAAGGTTCCTGGTGTTTTTACAGTGGGTTGGTTTGGAATGAAGAACAGTTTCCATGCAGTTTATAAAAGACAGTCTGTTTGGTAAGCTAGCATATAAGCGTTACAAATTGTCTACACACATGATTCCAGATATCTTACTACCATTCTTCCATTAAACCATATTTATGGTATGCAAGATTTAACAGTTATTTTATATTCTCTCACCTGAGATATGGATCTCTGCAGCTCATCTAGAGATACTTTGGGACAATTGGTTGTTTATATTATTAATGCTAAATAATATTTCATTTTCTGCCCTGTTATACTTTAGGTATACAGCTATATGCTGGAAAGTGTGCAGTTGTGTTGTGGTTTGTCACAAGTGAACTATTTAGTAATTTGGTCACTTTTGAAGGCAGGTAGGAGTAATCGAGTAAACAAGACTGAAATAGCTTTTTGCATTGGTATTTATAAAAAACAAAATCAAAACAAACAATGTAACATCTATCATCCTACAACTATACAGTATTTTATTTTGGCCAATCATAAAATTACTTTTAAGTACAATGAGGGTTGTGGTATAAATTGAACATATACTGGCTTAATAAAAAAAAATATTGTTTTAAAATGCCTGTCTAAAATTTCCATCCCTTCTGTATACTTTTCCATTTTCCAAATGAATTTAATACGGAAATGATGTGCCTCGTTTTAGAGATTTTTTTTGTACATTAGTAAACATATTCTGGATGTGTGTCAATCAAGGTCTATCAGTCAAACTTTGCTCTCAGTTTTCCATACAAGTTGATGTATGTTGAAGTATTTCATGTATGAATGATAAATCTGTCACAAGACAGAATGTGTTGATATTTTAATGGAGAAATTAAACATTTATCAAAGACATAGATAAATTACATTTAAAAAAGTAAAATGAACCACATTAAAATTTAACATTAGCATAATAAAAGTACTAATCTAGGCCAATGGTACATTCTAAAACTATCGACAGTTATATCAAAATGGTAAAGAAATTATAGGAATGTTTTTGTTTTGATTTCAGAGACACAGAATGACCGTCGTTTAGTTTGGGATAACAAAGAGACAGGCAGAAAATTAAGAGGGGCTGCAAAGGAGAAAAAATGGTGGAGGATTAAACAGAAAGAAACATTCCCTAGCTACCCCTGTTAATTGCACAAAATTGGAAGCAGATGCTCAGTTGCAGTGACGTTATCTGAGTAGACCTTGAAAGGCCTTCTGGTTTGAGGGCAATGGGAGTTGTACAATAGATAGCAGGGAAGACGAAGAGAGATGACAGGAAAGATCAAATGTTGCCCTGGTGTGTTAGCTTGTGCAGAAAAGCAAAATAACAGATAATGAGTCTAGTGCTGCAACTACGGCTTTGTTGATGCAAAATCTTATAATCAACCATGAGAATGACTGACATAAGGAAAATATGCCTTACTACACTACATAAAATTGGTACAATGAAGAATACAGAAATAATGGTTCTAAAGCCTCCAATTGTCAAGATTTTGATATTTCAGAAGTATTTTTTTTTATTTACTAGGTAGTTTTCAAGGGACCAAAATGCACTTTGAAGATATACTAGATACTCTCATAAAGACTAAAAATGTGTTTAAAATGGTGCTGTCAATCGATTACATTTTTTTGTAAGATTAACCACACTCTGGCGCTGTCAATCACTATGCCTAACTTTGTAAGCTTAGAACATAAATAGGAATGGAGTTTTGCAAACCCCTCCTGCTGCTCTCCAATCAATTAAAATGCAAGCAATTATCAGATTTTTTTTTAGCAGAAAGCAGGTAATTTAGTTTCCCAGTACTCAACATGAACTAACGGAAACTTACTTCACTAGACTTTCAAGTAGTAGCCAACCTGTTCAGTGGACGACTGACAGATAAGACGTAGTTTATGTGCCCCACACCTTTCTGATGCTGTCATGGCAGCATCAGAAAGCAGGCTGCTACTTCCACACAGGGAAAAAGTATTTGCATTTTGTCAAATAGTTCAGAAAATCTAAGATAACTTGAAAACTACAAAAAACTGTTTTCAAAAAATCTAATAATCCTAAGATTATGTATAAATTAGAGAAATGCAGAATGTGATTATAATATTCAGCATAATTAGTTAATAGTGAACTTTACGACAGGGAAATCTCACTGTAATTATTTCATACAGTTAAGCTCACAATTATACATACCTCTTGTAGATTACAATTCAAAGTAATCTTTAATTCTTATATAGAATTGAGATAAAGAAAGGGTCTTGCCAGTAAGGCCAGCTCTTCACAAAAGATATGTGCAAGAAGCTGGTCAAAAATTATACAAAATGCTTGATTGCTGTGATGCTAATTAAAAGTTTTCTATATGTTATTATTGAGGTGCTATTTTGTTGCTAAATGCATAGACAACTAAATACAATATTTTCAAATCTAATACCTGATTTACATTGTTTTATTATCTTTTGAGAGATGTCTTTCTCATTTCCTATCGGAAACAAACTCATTGGTTCACTGGAAATAATCTTAAATCTCAATCTGCCAAGGGAGAAGAGGAATTTTGGGTTTAACTGTGTATTACCTTTGAATCTGACCTTTCCATGTTAAGGGGTTTTTGGTTCAGTTTTTCAGAGAAGACATCTCCTGTGCCTGAGTGTGAGTTGTGATTAGCAAATGGATCTTAGAGGGACGGGGCCTTAGGGCCCTAACTCCTATAATTACACTCCATCCCTGGAGAGGGACCCTGGAGTGACAGCAGTGTAGTTCCCATTTTTACCAGGTCAGATGCTGCGATTGAGCACACCCTGTACTCATGGCCCTATCCTTTTTAAAGAGCAATTCCCAAGGACCCCAGGACACCGGGAAAAGCTCCACATTGCCAGTGGGCACCTATTCTACCAACCTACTTTAATGCTGTGAGGCCTCTGCTCTCTGGCACTTGTCTGTGCCTTTAAATAATGATTAAAGGAGATAAAGTTTGGAGACATTCCAAATGCTTAAAATAAAAGTTTAAGAAAAAAAATCAAAGTGTAAAGGTTAGAATTATAATGCATACATTAAAATGTGCTTTTTCTTGCAGTAAAGTTTGTTCCATCTTAGATGCACTACCATTAAAAGAATGACACACTGGAGTTACCACAGTATGCATACATCCTTTTCATATTACATAAACCTTGCCTGGCTTCTATTTACTCTAGAGAATGATATGTTACACATCCTGTCAGTTGGACTTTAGTTTAAGTGTAAGTGCAAAGTCTCTCTGAAAAGGCAACAAATAAAATCAATAAACCTAATATCAATACGTTTTTTAAAGGGGGATCTTCCTTTTAATAATTGACACAACTTTTTTTTGTGAATTTAATTAATCATCATTTTCTTAATGTATTTCATGTAACTACAGAAAGAAATTACACCACTTTATCAGACAGATGAAGTTATCTTTACACTTTTTATTTTTGAATAAGGAGCATTTCTACAGTCAAACCAACTGCTCTGATCAAGACATCTACCAGTACTTGCCTGCGTTGCATACATACATATGCAGACTATGTTGCGCTACACATTAAAACCATGATTGTTATTATTGTGGTGCTTGCTGTGTTATAGATGTAGATCCAGTTCAGTTCAAAACAATTTAACAAAACTTTATATATCTCAATTGAAAATTAAAACTTTGAGCATTATGTCATGTTATAAAATTATCCCCTCTTAAAAAACATACCGGAAGTCCTGCTTTGATTATTTCATGCATTCTTGAGAAATCCTTAAATGTCCTGTGGCACCCAGTCAGGGGTGCCAACCAGTTGACAATAAAGAATTAATGTTTCCTCCAGAAGATCGGCTCTAAGCCATGTCTGGCTTTTGGCTCTACAAACTCAATAAATACTCTATTTCAGTTAGCTTCCTCCTCATGATTCAGTTTATTCTCTATAACACTTATGTTCTTGTACTATGAAATATTATCTTTATTTACATCCAAAACTAAAAAATTGGACTGTAGTGCATGGAACTAAAACAAATGCTTTACTTTTCTATGGTCATTGAGATAATTTTTGACAATGATAAGTTGTCAAAACAAAATGTGAAATAATAAAAAAAAGCTTCCTATTTGATTTCTTATTAAATTTATAATCCCTAAAATAACTCAGTGTATAACAGTACAATTCAAAAGACTGCACTGTTTCCCTTACATGAAACCCGGACATCTTTTCTTCCTCTAGTCCACTATAAAATCAAATATTTTAGCCCTGATTGTCAAAAGGATGCAAATTTTGATCTGACTGTATTCTTTTAATCTCAGATTGAACTTTACAAAATTTGACCATGTCTGGAATCTGTCTATATCTGTCCATGTGAGACTCCCAAGTCACCAAGTCTTTTGTCTCCAAAATGCCTCAGCATTTTGACAACATAGACTTAACCTTGGAGGCTGATGTCAAGCTGAACCTATTAATTTATGTCCAGGGGAATGCCACTTTGTCACTGATAGCAGTAGGAGTCTGACATCTGTGGACATTCAAAGACGAGAGCTGCTGATTTCGTTCAAGCAGTTGTGATCTAATTAGATGTCATGCATTTTCCTTCAAGTTGTTTTTTCAGTATTAGCATTACAAATTCATTAAGTGAAAAAAAAATTACTGTGCATCAGCATTTACAATGTATAGTTTTTTTAAATACCCTAAAACATTTGCAAAACATTCTCAGAAATAAATTAGTCTTTCTGAATATTTAGTGTATAATAATGGACCAAGACATTTAAAAATATGTTTTTTTACAACTTCAGTTCTGTTGGGTTTTTGTCAGTTAATGTTTTTTCTATTGACCACTCTGCCAACCTTTACTCAACCAGATGTGCTTGAGTGAGATATAGATGGAACTTTGGGATTGAAAAGTTCATCTCATGCACTTGGTGTGTTAAGATATAAGATGTTTAACATATTCAGTGGCAGATGGTTGCAGTTTTGCCCTCAAGAAACAGATTGACTCACAAATCTCCCTGCTTCTTTCTTGGCAGATGTTACGAGCATCTGATGTTTATGGCTCCACTGTAAAGCAGCTGACTACAGTGTTTGGTCATGTTCTATCCCTGGTATTCACTCCCCGTTTTCTACAGTAACAAAGTGAATGCAAAAAAAAGTAAAAATCTTTACATCGCTCACAAATTTGGTCCAAATTAAATGGATTCATTATAAAATGGTGCCATAAATGAGTAAATATATGATGTAAACTGTGAAACGTTTAGTACAAAGTTGCGTGGATAACAATCGGATTTATTTTGAGAGAGTTGAAACAAAATTGATGTGCGACTAAAGTGAACAGAAGCACAATAAATAGGCGTAAGTAAACTAGAAAAGGTCAACTTGCAAATGCTTGAGCAATATCAAAATTAATGCATGCTGTGATGAACTCTAAACTATGAAATCTTTGTTGAATGAAAATATTCTTAAATATATGAGTTTGCTTTTTGACTGAATTTTGTCAAAAATACTTACCTATTGGAAGATGATTATTAATGAAATTAGTTTTTTGTTGTTGTGTGAACAGGACTTACGGATTGTTTTCAATGATTATGAAATGACAAAACACTTATTACAAAACAACAGGCAGTCATTGTCACTGGGATCTGCCTTTATTCATCCTCAAGACAATATTCTTGCCGCTCCATAGTCTGTGATTCTTCTCAAGATGCAGCTTTACTTTTCACATAAAAGACATTCTCACTGTGACAGAACAGTCAAGCGCTCTCACTCTGTCTATATTGCTCTGGTAGTGACAACACTTTAAAGATAGAACTGATGTGTCCTATTGTGCATCACTATAGCTTGGAGCTTTCCAAAGTTTCATCATGAGAGACTTGTTTTGATTTTTTTTCTTGACAAGAACCTGGACAGATTTCTCATTTTAGAAAAGAAAACTTAATGTCCCTTTCCAAATGTAGGTTTGCTTATGAACCACAAAATATGGGCTCATTATCTTTTCATCTAGCTGAGGTGAACCTTTGAGATAAATTTGAAGATTAAAATTTTTAATATCTATAAGTGATTAGCATCCAAAGAGGCAAATTTTGGAGGTTTTATTTTTCTTTGTACTTTTTGTTCTTCCTTATACTTTTTTCTACTAAATAAAGGTTTCAGTAAATACAAGTTTGTTTGTTTTTCATAATTAGTGATTAGTTATTTTTAAGTAATTAAAAACTTTTTTATATCAACATCTATGTGAAAGAAATATTAGGATGAAACAGCAGAAAGAACCTGTCTGTAAATGTACAAAGAACTAAATATTTCTGCATAAAGTTCAAGTAGATTGAACTTTATTGAACATTATTTCTAAAATGTATTCCTATGAATTCAGATTTTTGAGCAGTTGTTGGCAATTTTGCCAAAAAATACTTTAGTTACAATTACAACAAAATATTTATCATTTAGCTATGACATGGTAAATAATGTTGGTTTGAAATTTGAGAGACAGACAGTGAGAGAGGAAGAGACAGAGATAGAAAAGTTCCATTTAAATAAAAAATCAGTCAGATAGTTCTGACAGATTGTCTTTTGTAACATCATAACACCGAGATCCGTTAGTTGCAGGTGTTTTTATTTTATCTGGTGATTACTGATTTGTCTCCCAGGACAGAATGCATAGTTTCCACTTTTCACATGCCACGTTATGCCCCAGATAGCCTATTTTCACTAGAGGATTTGAATATATGTTATAAAGTCTCACATTTTTCCTTCACTTAACTCCTTTATACCTCGGCCTTTCATATGTGTTCCCGTTGGGAACCAGAAACATCTGTTTCCTCTCCATACCACGATTTCCCAATAGAATTTCACTGGAGAAGGGCACCGACCACTGAGAACACATCAAAAACCTTTTCCATACATGCAGCCAGTCATTCATCTTCTTGCTCATATTAAACTAGAGATAACTTTGTACATTCAGCAACCACAGCAAAAGCACTAAAAAGACTAAATTCCAGCATGTTCATCTTATCTGTACCGTCTCAGCATGTCAACATATCTACCTAAGCAAAGAAGAGGACCTGGGAATGAAAAAAAAGCAAAAGCACACAGTAGTGGGTCAGAGTTCATCTAAAAGTGATGAATGAGCAAATAAATATGTGTCCAGGATCTGGGCCTCAGAGACTAGAATTCCGTTCCACATTCCACTGCTGAAGACCCGGCTCAACGCAGGGTTCCCCATAGGAGCGCTGCTCAACCCTGAAAAAGCTGTAGTCTCAACCTGGAGCAGTTCAGCAGAATAGGTGGAAACACATGACATGCTCTGTTGTAATTCCATGCTGTGTGTTTCAAACTGTCTAAATAGAGGCAGCGTTGTTTCTGAGTGAGCAACACTTGTGTCTTACACAAACCAGAACTCTCTCAGTGCCTCATTTTGCACCGCAGCTCTTCTGCATTTCATATGACTCGGATCTGACATCACGCTCTGCACGTCAATGTACACTTACAGTAGTAGCTGCTGGTTATTTGTGGCCTTTTAAAGCATAGACACAATTTTGCAGCAGCTCATCTGTCATGTATCTTTCTGTTCTGCAGAACCTCTCTCGCCTGTTGACAGATCTGACCTGCAGTCAATAAAACTTTGTGAGACACTGCCTGCTGCTGCAGAGAACCGTCAACTGACAACACTTTGTCTTCACAGAAATTACACTTTTCCAGGTTATTTGAAATTTTGTGATAACTGTGAAGGCAAATGGAAACGATTTAGCCACAGACGAAATTCTAGATTAAATTTATAAGCATCAAGTGATTCCAGTAAGCTCTTCCTGATGGTAATTTATCAGTATTGTGACTCTGACCGGTGAATATTGCACATTATGGTCAGAATGTCCCTTAAATGTAGGTTTGTGATTGTGAACAGGCATTCTGGAGTTTAAAAACATTGAATAAAAATCATTGGCATGAAGGCAAAGAACACCTTGTTTTAGAAGAGAAGCTGCATGACTAACTGCCTTGCTAACAAGCCAGCCAATTACAGGTTGCTCTTGCAAATGAGACCTTATGTCTCAGAGAGCTTTACCTGTATAAATAAATGTAAAATAAATTCAAACAACTGACTATTAGTCAAATGTGAGAATCCACAAAACATGGTTTCCTTGGAAATGGAGGCCAGGCAGCAGAGCTATGAGCCAAATAGGAATTTATGCAGGAAACTACAGTATAACTGTTTTGAATGCTAAAGTCCATCTTTTGAATAAACTGAAGGACATTTATCATGGAAAACATACACTCAGCTTGCAAACCTGAAGGTGAGGCACTCCTGTGTTTCTTTTATGTTTGTTTGTTGTTGTTTTTTTGACCATCTCTAAAGCAACATTTTTGAATCCAGCTGGAGCTACTTTCTAGCTGACTGTTAACAACCCAGTGTATCTGCTGAGATATCTAAATATTCCTGCCATTTCATGAGGTACACCTCACCTGTACCTGATTGGATTGTATTTATTGTATTATTTATGGACTGTATTTACTTCTCATTTGTTATTAAACTCAAACAAATACATTCAGGAAGGGATGCACAAGTTCCGTATGCCAACGCAGCTTGCTTCTGTGCCATTTTGTTTTTATGAAATTCCTTATTTTTGCACTATGAGCAATGTCAAAATTTCCTTGCCTCTCACTTAGTAGATGTATGCCAAAACCCTCATGAGTGCTAATGTAGGGAGAGGAAGCCTCGTTGTAAGACTGGGCAGAAGAATGTGCCAGGAAATTTGATCTTCAGAAATTCATAAGGAGATGGAAAAAGAAGGTGGCATCTGTTTATTCAAAGATAAATGGTTAAAGCACAACCTGCCAACCAGAGCTTGCAGTAATTTTCCTGTTTTTAAGTAAAAACTCATATATTATTATATAAATATAGAGTATGTTCAAAGAAAATCAATTTGTTTCATTTGCAAGAGGTTACATTGTATTTACACAAAAAAAGAAATTAGTAGAAAACCTGGTTCATCCTATTTAGTTGCTAGTTTCTATAAGCAGATAAAAAATATGTCTAAGTGGGGAACTGCGATGGTGCAGGAGTAAAGCACAACAGATGTATGAAGGTTTTAGTCCTCGATGTGGCCGTCACAGGTTCGAGTCCCGGTCTGATGACTTTTGCTGCATGATTTCCCCCTCTCTCTGATTACCCACCTTTCTGTCTGACTTCTCTATAATAAAGGCCACTAGAACCAAGCAATACTTCACAGACTTCACGACATACATTTATTAAATGTATATTTTATCAAGTTCATTCTTACATTACAACTGTCAAATATGCCCAGTTGTAATATTTTGACTTTGAATGACAGTGCACGAGTTATTTTTGGGAAGCAACTGAACGATGATTGTAAATTGAACTGCAAATCAAAATCCTGTGTAGACGAAACAAAAAATTGCCCAGTCCATATCGCTTGATCAAAACTCTTCTCAGCATAATTTCACAGCACCATGCAACCATGCAACTTCTGCAATCTCAAATTCCGCTCAAACTGAACTGTACAGAAAGAGATGATGTGTAAGATTATTGATGGATATCAATATTTACACATGGGGCATAACAGAAGTGCAAATTCAAGCTTTTTCATGTCAGCAGATCACTCCGATATTGCCAGAGAGGTAAAAAAAGAAGAGAAGAAAATTCAACCATGTTGAAAGTGTCAAAGAATCTGGAAAAGGAAAGGAAACTGCACTGTAAAAATAATTAGGGTGGTTAAACTTAAAAACTTGAGTTCAATTGCTGCCTTAAAAATACAAGTTAACACAA